>ML777119.1:1591960-1622481 GCA_009831015.1 Picea engelmannii
GAAATAAGACAATTTAATAAATTAAAGAAAATAGTTAATGGAGAAACGTGGGGGATGAATGACACTTGTACGAAAGAGAATTTTTTAGAAGATTTTATTAAAACTTAAAGTAAATGAAATTTGGGGAAAGTGGGAAGTTCTAAGACTCTATAAGGAGAGGAAGGAGCAAGAAGAATGGGATCGGCGGTTAGCATAACATTACTTTTCCGGATTTGTGACTTGACTGATTACTTGTGGGGAGTTGGGATTACCCAGCTCAGATAGGAGTGGTAGCTCATCCTTGTGAGGTGAGATGGGAGCTAGACGTACCATCTGGATAGTGTGTGGCCCCTTTGCGACTCGGGGGGCTAAGGGGGAAGAAGAGTACCCATAACATTGGCTGGGAGGTACCGGTGTAGTCTTGACGGTCGATGAGCAGGAGTTGCACGAAGCACACAGACGACACTTGGAGAAGACTAATAGGCAATGGTATGCCATTTTCGGTTAAATGATAGAATGTTGTAGTATGTATGATTTAGATCTGCCTGTGTATTGAGTAGGTAAATTGATTGTCTAGCTGCATGACTGAATATTTATAGCCTAGCTGGATGATTGGTTGATTGATTTTCGTGACCTTCGTTTTCCCGCATGACTCAACAACCCTGCGGTGTTTGACTGAGACCCTTGCGATTGTTTCCCTCATACCTAGCACGCTAGTCCTCGCCTGAGTAGTTTGCCAGGAGCTTGATCTACGGTTGTCGCCTTAGTGTTAAAAGACCTATGGATCTCAACGCCCTTCTTTTCTGTGCGAGGATGGTGAAGAGAAGGATGAACTCAACTGTCTTTCTCTATTGTTATCCTTGGATGAATGATTTATTGCACCTTGATGTGTTTCCTTAACCCTGAAGATTTTGTTGTTGACATAGCCTTTCTTTCCACCGTGCGTCTTTATACCCTACTGGAATTTTCCGTGTGTTGTTTTCACCTCTGATGTTGTCATGGGAAGATGGTTTTCCATGTGCCCTGATGCGTTTGCCAAAGGAAAATTGTAACCCTACAATTTTTGGATGAATTTACAACTCTGCATTCTAGTGGAAGAACAATTTTAACCCTGCAATTTTTGTTATTCTTGGATAATTACTAATCAACGTTGTGTATATATGGATAAGTTTTAACTTGGTGTGGTTGTTGGGTTGGGTCTGTTGTATCTTTATTCTTTATTTAAAAGTCATTCATCTTGTATGTTTCCTATTGTTTTTCTAATACACATTTTATAATTAGTTCTTCTACGCAGTATGATTAAGGAATTGTTGATAGGTCTGAATGTTGAATATACTTATAAGAGAAGCCAGGGTCAAATTTATAGGATTATACTCATATTCTTAGCAGGTATGTATTTGCACAAGGAACCCTTCTGTTATTGAATCCTGTGTGATTTTGTGACCCCGTGGCGGTGATTGTTCCCAATATGGCACTATCAAAACTAACCTGGCTTGGTCGTCTGCATGGGATCTGCATCAGTGTGGGAGGTTTTTATTGTAATGATTGGACGAATAAGATGAATGTAGTACAACTTAATTAAAATTTAGAAATATTATTGTAACCAATGTTTAGAAGGTACATTTTACGTTTTACTTGTCTGTATGGGGTCTCCGGAGCTTGGATTCTGGTCTTATGGACTCGGGGAAAGTAAATTTCATTTTGATTAAGAAACAAGCCTTCAACTGGTGATCTTCTCATAGAATCCTGTGTAGACTCATTGGCATAAGATCTAGCATTGATGACAATCCTCTTCGCTTGCCCTGACCTTCCCTCTTCACGTAATTGCATGGTTTGACTTCTGGACTTCGTTCCTATACTGCAACCTATTTCTGAATTTTTATGATAAAGATTTGATATAGTTCCTTCAATCACTTTGTTTAAGAGGGGACATACTCTAGAGTCTTTTTCCAAGACTTTTACCTTGAAGCAACACAGGAGTCAGACTCTGTGATTACCTAGTCCACGCCTTATTGTCTCGTTGGGGTCCTATGTCCTTCTCTACCTGGCCCGTGAATTTCTTTTTTCATGCAACATTTTCCTGATCCTGAAGGCAAATCCACCTGCTCTTGACCACAGTTTTCCTTTACTTAGGCTCAAGTTGACAGGTCGCCCCAACCTCTTAGATTACTGTTAATTTTTGGCCCGAGTTTTCTCTACGCACAGACTTAAACCCTTATCGTTGCACTGCTCCATTCCCTCGATTGTCATGACAGTCAGTTGCATTTTATTTTAATGACACGAGTTTCCCTTTAAAAGATGCCTTCTCGATGACTGTTGGTTTTTTTTCATGCCTTTAATGTGTTGATTTCGCTGCCAGCCAGATACTCTTGGATTGGAGTCTATTTTATTATTGTGCCATTAGTTGGGGATTCCTGATTAAGTGGGAAGAAGGATATTCTTCGAGACTGCACAACTAATGAATGGTGGTCGATATTTTCATTGAAGGCAGGCAGAACTATATTCTTAAATGTGCAACGACCTGCTCAATTGCAATGGTTCGGGGAATTACATCTGATTAAAGGCACTCTGTGGGTGCATGGAGAGCACCTGTCTTTGTCCTGAATTGGGGGACTCACATACCTCCTCCACATGGATGATTCACACCAACTTGGATAATGAAGTGTGGTATCATGGAAATAAAAANGTATTACATTTGATTAAATAACTATGTCTTGAATGTATTAGGCTAACTGCTTGATCATATTTGACTGTATTCTAGGTTATTATTGGAGTAAGGGTTATAGATCCAAAGCTTTACCATGAAAGTTGTAGCTGGGATTTTACTTATCCTTCATTTAAAACATAGTGATATTCTATTGAGGTTTAAAACCTAGCATTTGATCCTTTAAGTGGTATGATTAGTCATGTCGTTGAAAAGAAATAGTAACAAATTAAGGTCTGCTCCTTTGCCCCTAGAATTTTTGCTTGATGGTTTTTAGTATGTGTTAGACATCATGATTATGGGTGTACTAGTCCTTTAGGTTGCGCAAGCACTTGAACAAGAGTTCAGTTGATGATCAGCTACTCCTTACTAGCCCTTGTTGTTTGGCAATTCTGCGCCCCATGCTTTAGGTCGAGTTGGAAGGGAGGGGGTTGGTCTGTCCTTACACCATAGGTTGCCTTGTAGGAGACATGATTTCTCTCATCCTTTGCACAGTTTAATTCGAAGGTTATCTTGTGTATTGTCTACCCGTTGCTTGGGGATGTAGGTGTAGTCTTCCTATCAGTTAATTCGACATCCTAGCATGTTTGTTTCAGCTAGAGTCCTTGGTCTAGGGAGAGTTGAAGTGCCAAGGTTATCGTCATGCCTATCGCCTGGGGAACGACATGATTCCTGATGAGGGGATCATTGCGTGCCCTTTGGATCGAGGCGATCGATAACTTGGTTAGGGTCTTACTCCCTGTTGTGGGTTGTGGAACTTGTAAGTTCGTTGATGGTGCTTGGGTTGCAGCGCATTCCTGTGTATGGTTGCGCGCCATCGAGGTTCTAGTTATCTGGTCGTTGAGGCCATGGTGTCGGGATGGGTAGTCGTTTCTGTCTATCCTTGATTGCCGCAGGTTGCGACCTGTTTCTCTTGTGCTAGTGCGAAGAGTCTTAGTGATCACTTTCCTGATCGGTGGGCGTGCAATCATCGTCTAGGTGAGATTAACTGAGTAGTCTTTGCCTTCCTTCCTAGAAACAAAAAAAAAAATTGCACCTTCTACTTCGCTTGTAGTTGTAACGAGAGGGGTGTTAGATATGGTATCAGAGCGGGTTCAACCCTGCAACTGTGGATCACCAAGCTTTCCACTGTAGTAAAACCGTGAGTTTTAACCCTTGTGTTAAGTAAAAACCTTAACGTGTCCCCGTGGAGATCACATTTAGAGGGTGCCCCTAAGGTTCCACAATACGCAATAGCTAGTGCCATTAGCATCCTCTTAGTTCTCTAGAGAGATGAGTTCTAGCATCCATCAGTGTCACGGATGGAGATGTCCTCAAATAATAGTTGTAGAGAAAGGTGTGTGCTTCACCCTTCGTGTTTACAACCTCCAGCATGAAGGTCCACATGGTGTTCCTTCCACTGAAGGGGAGCGCTCTTTTTGGTGGAAGACACCCTACCCCTATTGAACTTGAACATCGGTGACGTGACATGGGAACTGTCGAGGGATGGGTCTTGGTGAGGTATGTTTCAGAGGAATTCATTGAGTGTCAGCTCAATGAGTTCCACGCCTTACGACAGGGAGGTCGTACAGTACCTGAGTACAAGGCCCACTTTATGGAGTTGTTCTGGTATGCTATGCACCTTAACAATGAGAAAATTAAGGTCAACAAGTTTTTGTTCGGCCTTAACGACATCTTGTGTGAAAAAGTTAAGATTTTGATGCCTTAAACCTTGCATGATGTCATCTAGAAGGCCCTCATAGCAGAAGAGGAGCTTATCAGCAGTGGTCAAACCAGGACTCCAGCGAGACCAGCAGGGTAGGTTTCATCTGGAGCATAGCAGCATCAGACACTAGAGAGACATACGTCGGGATATCGTGGTTTCTAGAGGGGATCCACTTTCACTACACCTCGACGATCGTTGCCTTAGTAGCGGACACCTTATCAGGGACCCCAACATCAACAACAAAATCCACTGCAGCAGCAACAGTTTAGGCCTGTTCAGTAGAACAGACCAGGATTTCAGACCGGTGGACCGTCATTTTCTATTTTGGGTACCAGGACTACTGGGCCGAAGAAGGGGTGTTGGACGTATGGGGAGCCACACTACCAGCGTGACTATCCCGTGGAGAGGACTAGAGCGTCCGGATTAGCCGGACCCACTACAGTGGGAGATATGGGCAAGGCTCATCAGATTCATGCAGTGGTGAATAACTGCCAGGTAGAGCACCAGTCGACTGTGCTCGATACGATAGGTACCGTCACTGATTAGACCCTTAGGGTTTTGATAGATCTCGGTGCTACTGAGAGTTTCATTTTTGGTGCAACGCTAAAAAGGATTAGGGTAAAGGCAGTCGAATAGGACAAGTTTATCTTTGTAGAGATGGCCTCAAGAGCCAAACAGAAGGTTGGAGGAAAGGTTACTGGATGTGCCCTTAACCTGGGAGAGTTTGTCACGAGGGCCAACTTGTACGTCATGATCTTAGGATATTATGATGCTGTAATTGGTATGGATTGGTTGGAATCGCATGAGGTGATACTCAACTGTAAGATGAAATGGTTGAGCTTGATCAATGACGAGGGATAGAGAAGTGTGATTATAGGACGGAACCAGGGAGTTTCCCTGAGGTTCATCTCTTCCTTACAGTTACGGAAGAGTATGCGTAAGGGGTGCAAGATTTATGCGATCCTTGCGTTAAACGAGAGGGGAGTAGCGGAAGGTCTAGAACACCTTCTGGTGGTGAGAGAGTTTGCGGACGTGTTTCCGAAGGAGTTACCTGGCATGTCGCCGAAGAGGGAATTGGAGTTTACCATAGACCTAAAACCGGGGACTAAACCGATAGAAAGAACGCCTTATCGGATGTCGACCCTGAAGTAACAAGAGTTGAAAATGCAACTGAAGGAGTTACTGGACCTGGGACTGATATGTCCTAGTGTGTCACCGTGGGGTGCACCGGTTATTTCATACAAAATAAGGATGGATCGTGGAGGCTTTGCATTGACTACCGTCAACTGAACAATGCCACGATCAAGAATCATTATCCCTTGCCGAGAATTGATGATCTGTTCGATCAAATGAAGGGTGCGACGGTGTTCTCCAAGATCGATTTGCGATCAGGGTATCACCAATTATGGATCAAGGAGGATGGCATCCCTAAGACTGTGTTTAAGATGAGTTTTGGACAATACAATTTTAATGTTTTACCGTTTGGACTGACAAATGACCCAGGGATATTTATGAGTTTGATGAACGGGGTGTTCCGCGAGTACTTGGAAAAGTTCGTCCAGGTGTTCATTGATGATATTTTGATTTTCTCTCATAGGGAAGAGGAGCATGAAGAGCACTTGCGCTTGGTACTACAGTGTCTGCGAGAGCACAATTTGTATGGGAAATTGTCCAAATTCTCTTTTTGTCAATTGAGGATTCACTACTTAGGGCATGTCATCTCTGGCGAAGGTATCACCATGGATCCAGCCAAGGTCAAGGATATTATGGAATGGCCTGCGTCGATGAATGTTCTGGAAGTGCGTAGCTTCATGGGTTTAGCAGGATACTACTGACGGTTTGTCGAGGGATTTTCGAAGATAGCAATTCTGATCACGGAGTTGCATAAGAAGAACAAGAAGTTTGTTTGGACCGAGAAATGTGCGAAAGCATTTCGGAGGCTTGAAGAATTGTTGACAACTGCACCGATCCTAAAGGTCCCTGACATGGACGTGGACTTCTTGGTATGCACTAATGCATCCAAGGAAGGCTTAGGTGAAGTCTTGATGCAATTCAAACGAGTGATTGCTTACATTTTGAGGAAACTGAGAAGGCATGAGGAGAACTACGCGACACACGATTTGGAGTTATTAGCCATCGTATATGCCTTGAAGGTTTTGAGACACTACCTTGTTGGACGAAAATTTGAACTAAAGATTGACCATTGTGGACTACAACACATATTTACGCAAAGTGACCTGAACGCGCGACAACGACGTTGGTCAGAATTGCTTAGCGAGTACGACTTCGATATTACTTACATAAAAGGAACAATGAACAGAGTGGCAGATGCATTGAGTCAGAGACCACTCATCTTTTCGGTGTTGCCTCTTCAGACGAATCTACGTGAAAAGATTCTCACTTTATAGTGTGATGATGACTAGTACAAAGAGGTCGAGGGTTTTATTGGATAAAACGCAATGATGGTACCACGATATGAGGTATTTTCTTTTGATAGAGATGGTTTATTCAAGTTTAAAAGTCAGATTTACGAACCGCCAAACGACAAGTTGAGGAGTTTGATCCTGAGCGAGGCTGATAGAGCAATTTACATGGCTCACCCGGGAGTCATGAAGATGAGGGTAGACCTTAAGCCCTTATTCTTTTGGAAGGGAATGAAGGCAGACATAGTCAGCTATGTAGCCAGATGCCTCAAATGTCAGCAGGTAAAGGCTAAACATAGACACCCAGTGGGATTAATACAACTGCACACTATTCCGAAATCGAAATGGGAGGTTATTTCGATGGATTTCATTGTTGGATTGCCACTAACAGCGAGGAGACATGACTCAATTTTCATAGTAGTAGACACTCTAACGAAGAGTGCTCACTTTATTCCTGTGCGTATGATATATGAGGCACTTGACATTGCTAGAGTTTTCATCAGTGAGATTGTGAGGCTGCATGGCGTGCCTAAGAGGATTATATCCGATCGAGGATCAATGTTTACTGGATGATTTTGGACGAGTTTCCAAGAGTCCTTGGGAACCCAACTTAACTTTAGTACTGCGTATCACCCCGATACTGATGGATAGACCGAACGAATGAACCAGACCTTTGAGGACACGTTGCGCATGTATGTGATGGACCAACAAAAGCGTTGGGAAGAATTATTGCCTCTAGTAGAGTTCACTTACAACAATAGTTACCAGAGCACCATTAAAATGGAACCTTTCAAGTTTCTTTATAGGTGACCGTGTCGGATGCCCTTAAGTTGGGATCGGCTTGAGGATAAGGTTTGGGCGGGACTAGAAGCGGTCCAAGAAGTGGAAGAGAAAATGAAAACGATAAGACACAGGATTAAAGAAGCGCAGGATCGACAGAAGAGTTAAGCCTATGCGCACCATGTGGACCATAGTTACGAGGTCGGCAATCGAGTCTTCGTATGGGTTAACTCGCATAAGAGTTTGATCAAGTTTGGAAAGGGAGCTAAACTCTCTCCTAGGTTTGTGGGACCTTTCAAGATTGTGGAGAGAAAGGG
Organism: Picea engelmannii; assembly: GCA_009831015.1. Taxonomy (NCBI): domain Eukaryota; kingdom Viridiplantae; phylum Streptophyta; class Pinopsida; order Pinales; family Pinaceae; genus Picea; species Picea engelmannii. The sequence goes on from ML777119.1 coordinate 1,599,869, forward strand.
GCATGTGGCCTATTGACTAGCCTTGCCTGATTCGTTGAGGCATATGCACGATGTTTTTCACGTATCTGTTTTGAGACATTATATTAGTGATCCTACACATGTGATTGACATGAGCTCCTTGCAGATATCAGATGAGGGAGCGCTCACGGCTGAGACGGTCTTCAACTTAGATCACCACATTCGACAGTTATGACGTTGAACGGTGGATCAGGTCAAGGTTCAGTGGGACAATTATAGTCCGCACTCGGTGACCTGGGAGGACACATATGATATGCGCCAGCGGTTTCCATTTTTGTTTGATAGATAGACTTATGATACTTTGATACACTTATTTCGGCATTTATACTATGAAACTTTGGGACGAAGTTTAGACCAAGAGGGGGTGTATGTAACATCCCTCTCTGGCACACTGAGAAAACTTATTCATTGAGGACACTTTCTCACAAGTGATCTGGACTATTATGATATTAAAACATTTGTCCTTGATTATGATGTGTTATGATAGATGACATGATGTTTTACTACATTGACAGAGACAGGTGCTATTGACTCGATTTTACTGAGTGTGCATGGTTTTGGACCTTGAGAATGCAGAGGCATCGAGGGGACACTTGGACTCTGGATCAAGTCAGGGACTGTGCTAATGGGGATTGATTGGTTTACTGTGATGTTTTTATATTTGATTAGATGATATGATGTGGACATGTCTGACATGATTGTTGATGATGCAGGCTGACGATAGCTTGCCAACCAGACTCACATATGGAGTAAAGGAGCCACACAAGACTACTAGAGAGGTTGAGGGAGAGGTGTGGACAACAGCCCTACCACAGCCCACTAGCACTCCCACCGTGGCTCGAACTATAGGTTAACGATTACCTAGTTCGAGAGGACCCATGATGCCGTGAGGGTAGACTGCAACAATCACTCACGATGATTCTAAGGGGTGCATAATAAGGCAGGGGCCTTATTCCTTAGAAGCCCTTCGTCTCCCACAAGTTCACCTAGAAGATTGTTGACTCCAAGGGTCATTGATGTCTACCAATCAGTCAAGAGGCGAGTGGCACCCTTGGAGCACGTGGTGCGTCCTGAAGGGCACATCACGCAAAAGAAACACTAGAGGCGAGTGGCACCCTTGGAGCACGTAGTGCATCCTGAAGGGCACGTCGTGTTGATGATGTTAAAGGAACAAACCTAGATGGCCCTAAGACTAATATCTTATTAAGAAATTTTAAAACAACTTCCCTAATTGAAATATCGCCTAGTTCAGAATCTAAGTCCTAAGTCTACAACTTTGCTAGGGATAAAATTTTGTCTACCCTTCAGAAAACATATCTAAAAATTTAAAAATGGTAAAATTTAAAATAAAAACAATTTAAGTAATAATTTTGGTCTTCATAAAATTTTTGGGGTAAAATGAAGAGAGTAATAATTTAATTGAAAGCTGTGGATATAAAACATAAAGAAGAATTTAATTATTTAACTTGTGAAAGTGTAAAAGATATTAAGTTATTAATAAAAAGGAAAGGGGGTTAATTTACGCAACTGCCATTTTGGCTCTAATAAAAAGGGGAAATAAGGGAATAATAAAAATTAGGAAACTAAGGAATGGAGGAAACATAATAAGGGAAAGATGGGAACTTATGGGAAAAAGCAAGGTTAACTTCGTAAAGAATCTGCAATAAAGAACCTTCTAAATTGAACTAAATTAGCAACATCATTTTAGGGAAAGTATTTAAAACCTGTAAGGGAATCTAGGGACACCTATGAGTAAAAGTAGGAGTAACTCTAGGTGGGTGAGGGAAATAAGACAATTTAATAAATTAAAGAAAATAATTAATGGAGAAATGTGGGGGATGAATGACACTTGTACAAAAGAGAATTTTTTAGAAGATTTTATTAAAACTTAAAGTAAATGAAATTTGTGGAAAGTGGGAAGTTCTAAGACTCTATAAAGGAGAGGAAGGAGGAGGAAGAAGGGGATCGGCAGTTAGCGTAATGTTACGCTGCTGGATTTGTGACTTGACTGATTACTTGTGGGGAGTTGGGATTACCCATCTCGGATAGGAGTGGTAGCTCGACCTTGCGAGGCGAGCTGGGAGCTAGACATACCATATAGATAGTGTGTGGCCCCTTTTGCATCTCGGGTGGCTAAGGGGGAAGAAGAGTACCCCTAGCATTGGATGGGAGGTACCGGTGTAGTCACGACGGTTGTCGAGCGAGAGTTTCACAGAGCGTGCGGACGACACTCAGAGTAGGCTAATAGGCAATGGTATGCCCTTTTTGATTAAATGATAGAATGTTGTAGTATGTATGATATAGATATGCTTGTGTATTGAGTAGGTAAACTGATTGTCTAGTTGCGTGACTGAATATTTATAGCCTAGCTGAATGATTGGTTGATTGATTTCCGTGACCTTCGTTTTCTTGCATGACTATACAACCCTATAGTGTTTGACTGAAACCCATGCGATTGTTTCCCTTGTACCTAACATGCCATTCCTCACCTGAGCAATCGGCCAGGAGCTTGATCTACGGTCGTCTCCTTAGTGTTAAAAGATCTATGGATCTCAACGCCTTGCTTTTTTGTGCAAGGATGGTGAAGCGAAGGACGAGCTCAGTTGTTTGCCTTTGTTGTTATCCTTGGCTAAATGATTTCTTGCACCTTGATGTGTTTCCTTAACCTTGAAGATTTTGTTGTTGGCGTAGCCTTTATTTCCACCGTGCATCTTTATACCCTATTAGAATTTTCTGGGTGTCGTTTTCACCTCTGATGTTGTCCTGGGAAGATGGTTTGCCATGGGACCTGATGGGTTTGTTGAAGGAAAATTGTAACCCTGTAATTTTTGGATGAATTTACAACTCTGCATTGCAGTGGAAGAACAATTTTAACACTGCAATTTTTGTTATTCTTGGATAATTACAAATCAACGTTGTGTATAGATGGATAAGTTTTAACCTGGTGTGGTTGTTCGGTTGGGTGTGTTGTATCTTTATGCTTTATTTAAAAGTAATTCATCTTCTATGTTTCCTATCCTTTTTCTAATACAAATTTTATAATTAGTTCTTCTATGCAGTATGATTAAGGAATTGTTGATAGGTCTGAATGTTGAATATACTGATAAGAGTAGCCAGGGTCAAATTTATAGGATTATACTCATATTCTTAGCAGGTCTATATTTGCGCAAGGAACCCTTTTGTTATTGAATCCTGTGTGATTTCGTGACCCTGTGGCGGTGATTGTTGCCAATATGGCACTATCAAAACTAACAGACCGCCCCAGCCTCTTAGATTACTGTTAATTTTTGGCCCGATTTTTCTCTACGCACAGACTTAAACCCTTATCGTTGCACTGCTCTATTCCCTTGATTTCCATGACAGTCAGTTTCATTTTATTTTAATGACACAAGTTTCCCTTTAAAAGATGCCTTCTCGATGACTGTTGTTTTTTTTCCATGCCTTCAATGCGTTGATTTCGCTGCCAGCCAGATACTCTTGGAGTGGAGTCTATTTTATTATTGTGCTGGTAGTTGGGGATTCCTGATTAAGTGGGAAAAAGGATATTCTTCAAGCCTGCACAATTAATGAACGATGGTCAATATTTGCGTTGAAGGCAGGAAGAACTACATTATTAAATGCGCAGCGACCTGATCAATTGCAATGGGTCGGGGCATTACATCTGATTAAAGGCACTCTGTGGGCGCATGGAGAGCACCTGCCTTCGTCCTGAATTGGGAGTCTCACATACCTCCTCCACGTGGATGATTCACACCAGCTTAGGTAATGAAGTGTGGTCTCATGAAAATAAAATGAGAACCCCCCCCCAACTTAGTATTACATTTGATTAAATGACTATGTCTTGAATGTATTAGGCTGACTGCTTGATCATATTTGACTGTATTCTAGGTTATTATTGGAGTAAGGGTTATAGATCCAAAGCTTTACCACAAAAGTTGTAGATGGGATGTTACTTATCCTTCATTTAAAACACAGTGATATTCTATTGAGGTTTAAAGCCTAGCATCTGATCCTTTAAGTGGTATGATTAGTCTTTCCATTGAAAATAAATAGTAACAAATTAAGGTCCTCTCCTTTGCCCCTATAATTTTTGCCTGATAGTTTTTAGTATGCGTTAGACATCATGATTATGGGTGTACTATTCCTTTAGGTTACGCAATCACTTGAACGAGATTTCAGTTTATGCTCAGCTAATCCTTACTAGCCCTTGTTGTTTGGCAGTTCTGTGCCCTGCGCTTTAGGTCTAGTTGGAAGGGAGGGGGTTGGTCTATCCTTCCACCATAGGTTTCCTTGTAGGAGACAGAATTTCTCTCATCCTTCACGCAATTTAATTTGAAGGTTATATTGTGTATTGTCTACCCGTTTCTTGGGGATGTAGGTGTAGTCTTCCTGTCAGTTAATTTGACATCCTAGCGAGTTGGTTTCAGCTAGAGTCCTTGGTCTAGGGAGAGTTGAAGCGCCAAGGTTATCATCACGCCTATCGCCTGGGGAATGACATGATTGCTGATAAGGGGATCATTGCGCTCCCTTTGGATAGAGGTGATCGCTAACTTGGTTAGGGTCTTACTCCCTGTTGTGGGTTGTGGAACTTGTAAGTTCGTTGATGGTGCTTGGGTTGCAGCGCATTCCTGTGTATGGTTGCACGCCATTGAGGTTCTAGTTATCTGGCCATTGAGGCCATGGTGTCAGGATGGGTAGTTGTTTTTGTCTATCCTTTATTGCCACATGTTGCGCCCTGTTGCTCTTGTGCTAGTGCGAAGAGTCTTAGTGATTGCTTGCATGATCGATGGGTGTGCATTTGTCGTCTAGGTGCGATTAACTAAGTAGTCTTTCCCTTCCTTCCTAGAAACAAAAATAAATAAATCACCTTCTACTTTGCTTGTAGTTGTAACGAGAGGGGTGTTACATCAATATATTTTCACCTACTATGTCATAGCGTCTAGGTGCGTTATAGTGGTCTTCTCAATATCTATCACTTTCCTTTTAAGAGGAATTTGTGGTGCATTGGTTTGCTCACTACTTAGCATGATGAATGTTGTTAGTTCCAATCAATCAATCATTCAAACAACTATGGTCAGATTGACATTTAATAGAATAAATGAGTCTTCTTACATTCAAATGGATTTTATACTATCATACTCTTGAAGCAAGCATATAGAAATGTCAAAATAATTTGAGGGAATTTTTCATATTAATGTGGTTAATTGGAATGATAAGTATACTACAATTAAAATGATCTTATTTGAAGTAGGTTCACTATTTTGACGATGACCTCTTATAATAAATATATTATAAGTTAAATTTTATAATTAAATTTATGATTTTTAAGTTGTTCTTTTATTTTGAAGATGATAATGAAGATGTTGATGATGTTAACATTTAAAAATAATATGTTTTGGTCTCATACCTTTTGGTGGATAAAAGATTTAATAATAATATTTGTATTCAAGGATTAAAAAGTTGTAAAATAATATTTGGTTGTCATGAAATTTTATAATTGAATGTAAGATTTTTAAGATAATCAATCTTGGGTTATCCAACATTATGGAAAGTAAGGAAATACTTAGTGTTTATAAATATTTTTTATTAACTAAAACTATATATATAAACATTGATCTATAAATAAAGTTAATCTAGTTAACTATAAATATTCATATAATTTTGTTTCTTTTGCATAAAACTCATGTTAATTAGAAATACACTTATTTAATTAAAAAAAATATTTTAATGTTACTTTAAAGTCATACACATGTTTATAGAATGATGAGATAAACTTAATTTAAATCAAGAAAATAAGCAAACCATGACTTCCAACTCTGTATAGGTTTCTATATTTTATATTTTTTTAATATTTTTTAAATGGGAAAATATTATTTTATTGAAAATAAATTGAGCAACAATATTTTTTAGAAATATATTTCAAAACTATTTTGCACAAAACAATGGAAATGTCTAGAAGTTTCTAGGATGTCCTGAAATGCCACCCGCCAAAAATGGGTACGTCGAGGGAAACACAGTGTATATATATATATATATATATATATATGGATGTATGTAAAGCAACACATTATCTTGCAAGAAAAAAATAATGATACACATAAATGACATTTTAGAAGGAAAACCATATATATATATATATTAATGTGAAAGTACATGTGGATCCAAGTTAGAGGAGTAATTATTTGCATGAAGACACTTGGATACAACGATGGAATATGAGAATTATACTAACATATTTTTAGAGAGTGCACCATCCTATAGGAGAACCATTAAACCCTAGGACAATAATTCCTCAAGGGTGTTTCATCATGTTGGTAGGATAATTTTAGAAAAATAGGAACGCAGAGCAATAAAATAAAACAAATGCGGAAATAAAACACAAAAGATACACAATACAATAGAGAAAAAAATATACATGGTTCACCCAGTGTGGGCTACGTCCACCAGAGAAATTGTTAGGTGCTTCATTTATTATTATCCAACAAATGAAGAGATACAACCTACAACATACCCGTTGTAACTTCCTCTTCTTTATCTCACAATCTCCTCACTCATAATACAATATTGACAAATGATACATAGCCGTAATACATTTCCCTCATAAAAGAGGGTTGACTTGTAGGGAAAAAAACCCTAACATAACTTATGTTGTCAGATCTGCGACCTTATAATGAATGGTCTATATTTACAATGAAATTACAATATACATTTACAAGGAAATTTTCCTTCGAGGGCTCGCTTGCCCTCGAACCCCGTAGAGGGGGTAACCCCCCTATGCACTCCCTCGCGTGGAGGAGTGTACATTGTTTTGAGGTGTAAAGTATTCATGGGGTATAAACACGGGTGAAAACAAATACCTATGAATCAAGAAGATAATTAGGCTCCACAACCAATAATATAAACCCTAGTATGACAATTGTACATACTTGTATTTTAGAGAGAAGTGTTATCAGAACTACACTCATTAACCCCAAAAGTGTTAACCAATGGACATCAAGGTACACAGTTTGAAATTCACTTCATGTACATTGAAGTTAAATTGTAAAGAAATGTTCTATGAAATATCCAAATATCTTAGTTTTGTTTAAATTCAAATTCCAAAAAGACAATATGTGATGTATATAGTATTGAGTATGAATGACAAGATTGATCTTCATCAATGAGTAAATGTTTTATTTAGTATTTTATTTTTCAAGTAAATTTTTTATTTAGTGTTTTCGTTTTTCAAGACTACATGTAGATTTGTCTCTATATTGTTTCAATGCATTGCAAAGTGGCTGCCAAATATGTTCTGCATTAGTGAATGTGATGAAAAATGTATGAGTACGAAGTTTCATTACAAAATCATATTTTCTCATGTTTTCAAAAGAAAAGTTTATTTGTGTTAGAATTAATGATTAATTTGGGGTTGGTTGAAGATTTGTAGGAAGCTATTGAGATATCTTCTCAACCACTCCCTCTTAATATGGAATCAGTTGAATCTGTATCCAACTATATATGTACGTATGTGTGTGTGCAATAAATTGAATGATTGTGTGATTATTCCTGTGCATGTATGCTCTCATGGATTTTAACTTGGTATCAGAGCCTAACTGGGCTTAGCTCCTCACAGAGTGCCCAGGAAGATATGAGAGCAATGTGAGATGAATCCGCTGTAGGAGTAGATTAGCGCGAGAGTGTATTATTATTTCTGAGTGATTTATATTGTAAGATTGCTACTGTGTGAGCGAGTTTTGCTGTAGGAAAGTCCGCGTAAAAGAATGTTTCATTGTTACCGCTAGTGAAAGAAGATCGAACTGAAATCATCACAGCCTCATCTTCCTGCGTGCTACAATTGGAGATTATTCTTCTAAGTGCACCATACTCGACGCATTTGTACTCTCAGGGCTAGCGGATGCTGAGGATGAAATTAGTAGCGGTCGTTCGCGTGGCAGCCAATAGGCACTCCCCCCAATGGGAATATTGCACCAGCGACTTATTATATGTTGTTTCGAGTGACGCAGGGAATTCCGAGTAATGTAGCCTAGATTCAAGTCACGAATTAGAGACCAGGAAAACAACCAGCGCTGGATTATAGCTCTGGTTGACGACGAGAAGACGCATATGATTTGAATTGGCACAGTCAGATTGCTATTGAAATTTGAAATGTAAATTCAGTCTGTTTACGTTTATTTCCATGCACTGCCTATTTTTCCATTTCTTTCCAAATGATATATATATATATATATTATGTGTGGTGTGTAGTAAGCTTAAAGTTTTTATATATTTACATGTTGTGCAAGTATGTGTGAGTTACAGTTTAGTGAGTTTGAGAGATTATGAATTCAATCAATATGCATTGAATATTGTATGAGATCTTGGAATTTGAAACATATTGAGTCTAGTCAACTGAATGTATAAAGAGCAAAGATTGTTAGAATTGACTACTCTAACAAGTTGCAGGTGTAGAACAAATATCCAAGATGATGGATTCAGATCTTGTGTGAGTGTTACTTATGTTGTAAAAGAAGTAGGAACTCTTGTATCTTGATATAAGTTGGCAGCCCCGGTTTCAAGAACAACTGTTCTTATTGAAAGTCACCTTGTATAATTGAATGTTGAGGACATTCCATATCCAAACTGATCTTCTAGACACTGAAGGATAGCCGAAAGCAAAAATCTGATAGATGGAGGCATGTTCATAGAATGCATCAATAATTGACATCTTTTATCACGGAAGCCCCGATGAGCCGAGTTGTCAAATTGTCCATTGTACAAGTTCATGAATGATGGTCTGAAGCATTTATGCTTTAAATGAGTTGAATGGTAAGCTCTAAGAAGAGGAAGAGAAAGAGCGCAGTCCAAAGGCATCAAAGTGGGTGTAGGAGCTGATGAAGACCAGATCAGACAGAGATCTATGTTGTAATTTGAGAATTGTAATATGTGGTTTATTTGTAATGTAATCATTAAGGGAGGGTGTTAGAATTAATGATTAATTTGGGGTTGGTTGAAGATTTGTAGGAAGTTGTTGAGATATCTTCTCAACCACTCCCTCCTAATATGGAATCAGTTGAATCTGTATCCAACTATATATGTACGTATGTGTGTGTGCAATAAATTGAATGATTGTGTGATTATTCCTGTGCATATATCCTCTCATGGATTTTAACTATTTGTTTTTATAATAATGAAATGCAATGAGTGACTTCAATACATTCTAAAGGTTGATTTTTTACTTTATATTTTGCACGTAATTGATATCCCTTAATCTTTCCTTTGTGCATAGATATCCAAGAAAATATTGCAACTTGGTTAACAAGAATTCAAATATATTTTAAGAAAATTTTAGTAACATGTGTTGAATTTTTTTTAATAGCATTTAAAAGTGTCCACTTTTCTATTTGTTAATAATAGAAATGGTTAACAATGTCATAAGGTTGACTACATAAATGGAAGAATGTTGGGAAGTTTAGTTTGTCATATAAGTTGTCCCAAGAAAACTCCAATGGCTTGAGACCATCTGAAAGAGATACTTGTATAATTTTATTATACAATCCATCAACGAAATGACACTTAACATACACATGTAGTATTTTTTTAGATATTTGTTCAATATCATCAACATCTACACAGTTGAGTCCAATTTTTTAGGTCTAGAAGTTGATTAGTTTCTTGTTGCACATTTTCCTTGAAATTTTCTTCTCATTGATTGTTGACGAAAATACTTTCATTCTTGTAGAGAATAATGTTGCAAAAGTCATAAAGTTCATCCATAATAACTTTTTGCAAGACATTTCCTCGCAAATAAGAATTTTTGTATTCCAATTTTCATTTTATCATCACTACAATTGTCATTGATTCAACTAAACTTATAGACAATGAGAATTGAACTTGATTGAGATCTGTAGGAGCATTTCTTATTGTTCTTGTAAGTTCGATTTGATAATTTGTATATCCAAGTTTCCTTATTTATGCAAACTGAAATATGGAAGCCAAATACAATAATAAATATATTAAATAACATATAATATTTTTTATTCGATGATCTATTTGGTATACAAAATGAGTTATATATACATGTAATTGGGTAAAGTCATATCTATTTATGCAAAAGGGTGTGACTGTACGTTTTAATTAGTTTAAATGTAATATATATATATTACATGTCATCCCTCCTTGAAAATGTTCGTCCTTGAAGCATGGGCATAGACGAATGATTATATATAAACACCTCATCTTCCCAAGTAGCTTCATCTTCAGGTAGGTTTTTCCATTTGATCAGATACTCAATAATTCTCCTAGAATGTAGGAATTTGGTTTGTACTTCGAGGATGCCTTCAAGAATTAAAATTAATCTTCCTTCTTCATCTAAAAGAGGAAAATTTGTTTGTTTATGGATGGTAGGACCTAATTTTTTCTTCAAACACGAAACATGAAAAACATCATACAATTTTCCTTTATTCGGAATATCAAGGGTGTAAGAAACCTGTCCAACTTTGTTTCGAATTTGATAAGGACCATAGAAATTAGGAGCTAGTTTGTGTTTTTTGTAATTTTTAAGAGAACTCTGCTTGTAAGGATTCATTCAAACAAACATTCAATCACCTTTTGTAAATTCTCTAGTGGCTCTTCTTTTGTTAGCTTGTTGCTTCATTCGGTTCGTTTCTTGTTCGAGGTGAGATTTAAGAGTGCATAAAACTTCATCTGACACGACTAGATTGTCTTTCATGGCAGGAACCTTACAATTGATAACATACTCTTAAATAAAGGGAGGTGGATAACAATATAGTGATTCAAACGAGAACATTTTTGTTGAGGTATGATATATGTACTATTGTACTACCATTCTGTGAGATGTATCCAATTGATCCATTGTGTCTGATGATCACTTAAAAAAATGTTTAGATACCCTTCAAGGAATTTATTAACAACTTCATTTTGGCCATCTGTTTGGGGATGGTATGAAGTGCCCATGGTTAAGGATGTCCCCACCTGGAAAAATAGTTCCTTCCAAAAGATGCTAGTAAACTTGGGATCCCTATCGCTTACGTTAACTTTGGGAAATCCATGATGTTTAAACATATTTTTAACATAACGATCAGTGACTTGACTAACCTTGGCCTTTGAATATATCCCGACAAAGTGGGCGTATTTGGTTAATCGGTCAACGATTACAAATATAATGTATTTTCCTTCACAGGTGGGAAGACCAGTAATAAAATCCATAGATATTTTAGACCATTTTGGGGTTGGGATATGAAGAGGTTGTAGAAGACCTAGAGGATCAATAGTTTCAAACTTTTGTATTTGACAGGTGTCACATTCTTCCACATATTTATGAATGTCGGGCCGCATACCTTTCCAGAATAAGTATGGGCGTATATTGTAGTAAGTTTTGAAAAAACCCACATGGCCTGCTAATGGAGAATCGTGATTTTATTTCAAAACATCTAGTTTGAACTTAGAAGAGCTAGGAAAAAAAAATTGTTGTTTGTACCAAATTATGTCATTCTCCCAAGTGAATTTAGAATTTTTAGTTGGGTTTCTTTTGACTTCCTTTATGATTCCTCTCATTTCTAGATTTTTGATATACTTAGTTTGAACTTCTGAGATCCATTCAGGAATGATGATGGAAATAATGCATAGAGTAGAAACATTATCGAGTTCCCTTGATAACCGAGTCCCAACCAAATTTTCCTCTTGTCTTTTATAAAGAATATCGAAATCAAAGACCTGGATTTTGGTGACCCATTTTTGCTGCTCTGATGAATGATTTCTCTGAGTTAAAAAATACTTCAAGCTATTGTAGTCCATTTTCACGCGAAATTTCAGTCCCAACAAATATTGTTTTCACTTAACCAAGGCATGCATAATTGCCAACATTTCTTTGTCGTATATTGATTTGATTTTCTCCCTTGGTTTGAATTTTTTACTTTAGAATTCGATGGGATGATTATCTTACATAAGTACAACACCTAATCCAACTTCTGAAGCATCACATTGAAGGAAAAATGATTTGGAGAAATATGGTGCTCACAAAACCAGAGTGGATGTCATTAAGAGATTCAACCTTCTAAAATATGCTTCAACTTCTTAGTTCCACTTAAATGCATCTTTCTTAAATAATGTTGTTAATGGGGCCACAATTTCTGCATAGTTTCAAACAAACCTTATGTAGTACTCGGTAAGACCTAGGAATCCTCGTAACGATGTGATTGATTTAAGGCTAGTCCACTAAGTAACTACCACAATTTGTTTTGGATCAAACTTGATTCCTTCATCTGAAATAACATGTCCCAAAAACACTATCTCATTTTGTTCAAAACTACATTTCGATTTGTTAGTGTAGAAATTATTCTCTTAAAGGATTTTTAATATTGTATCAATGTTCTTAAGGTGTGAGTTCAATTTTTTGATATAAAAAAGGATATAACCAAAGAAGACAAGTACAAAATTTGATAGGTACAGATTGAATAAATCATTTATTATTGCTTGGAAGGTAGCAGGAGCATTGGATAAGCCAAAAGGCATTACTCGAAATTCATACGACTCTTCATGGGTATAGAAAGCAGTTTTGGGCATGTCTTCCTCTTGAATTCTTATTTCGTAATAACTTGTCTTCAGGTCTAGTTTAGAGAAATATTTGGCACCATGGTGATCGTCTAATAACTCATCCACAATTGGAATTGGGAATTTTTCCTTTATTGTAATTTTGTTTAATGTTCGATAATCAATACATAATCTATATGGTACGTGCTTTTTCCTAACAAGTATGACTAGAGATGAGAAATGAATCTTTCTTCATGTAATAACACTGCAATCCAATAATTCTTGAACCAATCACTCAATTTCTATCTTATGATGGTGTCACTCTCTATAATTTGTTTTTCTAATCGGTGTGAAACCATGGATTAATTGTATGATGTGATCTCTATAATGAGGTGGAGGAATCCCACGACGAAGTTCCTAAAAAATGGTGTTATGTTTTCCAATAATTTTGTCCAATTTCTTGGGATCATCATCTTTGTCCTCTTTAGCAGTACCCTCTATTGCATAAAAATGTCAAAAATAAGCATGGGCTCCCTTTTTAATTATTTTTTCCATTCTATTGGACAAGACTATTTGTGGTGGAGGATAGTTAATTCCATGTAATTTGTACTTTTCCGCATTTAAATAAAACCTTATAAATTTCTCTTGTATGATTAATCCAACGGTACAAAGTGTGGGTATCCACTACTGCCCCCCCTCCCTGCCCCGAGAAAATATCTACCCCTCCTATTGGCATAGCATACATGGGGGATTTTAATTTGTAGTCACTCATGGATATTTCTACCTTGTGGCATTCCCCATCTCATGATGTAGCCTTATTTCCTATGATGGAGACTTGAAATTCAAAGGTAGGACGAATGAATATGTTTAATTTCATTGATATATTTCTATCTATAAAGTTATGTGAATTGGCATAATCAATGCAAACTGTTACTTTAGTTTTCTTAACATATCCATAAAATTTCATAGTTTGGGGCTCAGAAATACCCTTCATTGTAGCAACAAAGAGTATCGGATTTGTGTTTCGATTCCCTAACTCATGGAGATTTCATGAGTCTTCATTATTTAGTTCTTCATTGGATCAAGATATGTCCCTTTCTTATTTTTTTTTGTTACTTTCACTCTTGTCTATTCCACAATGATTTTTTTTTTTCCTTTGTACATATGGTTTGGTTTCAAATTAGGTGCATTACATTTAAAACATTGGTCCTTAATGTTATCTTGTCTCGTGTCTAGTGGTAGTGTCCTTTTGTGAGGGGGAATGTATTTGGAGCTAGAGTATTCAAGTGAGAACCATGTTGTCTTTTGATATACTTTAAGTTTCTTTTTAGTTATTTTATCTTTTTGGCGAGCTTTCTCGATATCTTTAATGTCAAGTGGTTCAAGCTCATTTTGGATATTTTCCTTCAATCCTAATAACGCTATTTGTAGTAGCCAATATTATAATATATCATGTACAGGAGTCGCTAACACATGTAAATCCTGAAAAAATCTTTCATTGTACTAGACTCTTGTAATCGGGTGAGTTTAGCAAAATCCTTGTTTTCTTTCGTGTCGAGAAAACGTAAGAATGTGCTCTTTTTTAGTATAACCTAGTCTCTCACTAGAGATTTGGATTTTTTTGTCCACCATAAGAACTAGTCATATGAAAATTTCTTCATATGTATATATGCAACATTAATTTTTTATTCATCATAAGAAATCTGGTAATACTTGAAGTACGACTTCATTTTATTTACCCATTTTATTTCTTCTCTTCCATCTGATCCATCAAATTCTAGAACAATAATCTTCACCTTGGGCATGCCATTATTAGATGTCCGCATGTTATGATATTAATGTGATTGATGAGGACCCCACTGCGAAGTTGAGTTACCTGGACTTGTACTCTCGTTTGTTATTGATTCAATATCTAATCTCATGTCATGGTAGTTTCTGTTGCATTCCACTAGTTCTTCTTTTAGTTTTCCAATTTTGACATCGAACGAAATATTTACTTGATTTTTAAGGCCTACGAAAAACTATTTATATTTTTCCCTTAGCTCCATCATGGGGGAAGTGTTTTCCTCTGTATCTTTCTTGGATTCTCCCGTCTTTCTCGTCATGTTGCTCATGTTGATGTTATATTTTAATGTACATATAGCATTTTTAATATATATATTTAATATTTTAATATCAATATTTAATATGGTAGTGGAGAATTAGGGTTTTGATAAGGATGAAGTTGAAAATTATGGAGATGGTTAAATGAGATATGAATGCCTTTGATGAAAGGAGAAATGAGATGGGGCAAGTTGGGAGGGATAAATTGGGTCAAGGACGAAGGGAGGGTGAAGTGGAGGACGAATGGGAGAGGAGATCAAAGAGCATGGGAGTTTGGAGTGGGGCATAGGATAGTGCAAAAGGGAGAGCGTGGGACTGATGAAATGAAGGGGAGGTGCAATACTATGGACATGGGGCTAGTTGTCTCTTGGAGATGTAGGTCGTGGAGTTGGAGAGATGAGAGGGATGTGGGAGAGGGACTGGGATGCATGGAAGAGAATGGGAGTTTGGGAATGGATGTGTGGGAGTGGAGTATGCGAGGAAAAGAAAGTGGTTTGATATCAACTGGAAGATGGAATCCAAATACAACAATAAATATGTATTAAATAACATATAATATTTTTTATTTGATGATTTATTTTGTATACAAAATGAGTTATATATACACGTAATTAGGTAAATTCGTGTCTGTGTATGCAAAAGAGCATGAATTTATGTTTTAATTAGTTTAAACATAATATATATTTAAAATATATATTACACAAAGTCCATCCTAGGAGACATTATACTTTCTTCAAATGGTGTCAAGTTTTTAATTGATTTTAATTCTAAGATTTGTCAAATCTATGAAGGACATGTGAAAACAAGAAATTTCTAATCATTGAGTGCTCTTTTGCATCTTTTTCAAATTATGCCATTCGATTGAAATAATTTTGGTTCTTTTGTATTTTTTAAATATGAAAAAGAATATAATATATTGTTGTCAATGTTAAACATGTATTTTTGAAAATGCATGTGCTCAACGATTGCACATACATAGTTCGGTGTGTCCTCAATTGAAACTAGATATGCCATAAGTTTTTTTGTTTTTCATGTTTTTTTTTTTCACTTCAATCCATGTTCCACGTTGTTGGCATGAAATAGGTAGACCCAAGGTTAATCATTAATAAATAAATAAAACCCTTAGACACCAGTCCTTTTTGCATCACCTATAAGAAAGTGAAGTCTCACTCGAGGCATCTAGAGGGGTTGCAGGAACCAAGTTTCTACAATGATGAGGGAATGTGAGGCACTCAACATAACCATGATATGCATTATCCATTCATGTATTATCTTCACAACTTTTGTTAATTAACCTTTCATGATCATTCAATATACCCTATGTGTGACATTACTCCACTTAATATTCATTCATTCATCATGAAGTTAAGTGCACAGGATTGTAACAAGATATATCAATAACATATTATGAATATTAAACATTTACCATCATTGCATAGTAATAATAAACATCATATGGATCATAACACACAAAAACAACACATCAGGACACAAGTTTTAATATCGTTCACCCCAAACTGGGCTATGTCCACAACGACTAGCTTCTTATTTTATTCATTCACAATCTCCTTATAGTTGCACATTGCACTTACAATAAGATATATGAGTTCAAATTACCCAAAACGTCCTCAGTCGTTCTATTGTAGTGCGATCCTAGCTCCCAAAAACCTACTTCATCACTAAAAACACCTGAACACTTAGCTAGTTCTTCACTTAAGCTCTCACTCCAAAATTATTTCTTCTACCGAAAGAACCATTACAATTTATATCTTTCCAATAGGGATACACATGTCACAAAGTGGTTACAAAGTGGAAAAAATGCCCCAAAACTTCCTAAATAACTCTCATTTCTTGCGCGTTGACTCATGATCATGCATTATCTACCTTTTTCACACACTGGTCCTTTGCCAAAATGTCGCTTAATCTGCTTCTTTTTTATTCCCAAAATTTATCCAAAATAAACTACTCCAACAATCCCCCAAAAAATACATGTGGCTCATCCTGCGCCACTTCTGACCTTCTTCTAGGTTTCCAAGAACTTCTGTAGTGTATTTTTTACCATTGCAACTTTTCCCCTGACTTGTGTTTCCTGCTGCTCAATTTCCTCAGCCATTTCTGCAGTTAAGTGAGTCTTCAATTTTTCAGCAATTTCCTGCACTACTTGCTTGACCATGACTTGAGTAGATGGTAACTCCACTATAACTTGATAGTCTTCTTCTTACAATGCCTCAATCCTTTTTGCGTGAGCCTACTGCTTCTCCTTTAGTTGATTTATTTATGAATATAGCTTCCTGTTTTTGGCCATTGTCGTTACCACCTTCATTGGTGGTAATGTAATCATTACGTATTTGAACTTTTCAGCCTTATCCTGTGCAACATGTATCTTCTGGGGAATCTCCTACAACTCCATATCTTCATTCATTTTCATCCAAACACCTGTTCTTTCTACACACAACTTACCACATTCTACTTCCATACTCTTGATGTTCTTTATGCTTTTGGTATCCATATTTTTTCATTGATCTGTTTCTGCTAGTGGAGTGCCTAGTATCTGTCGTGCCTTTAATTCATTGATCTTAGTGAGGAAGACCTAAATGGATTCACTCATATTTTTCACTTTTACCTCCAATGAGGCTTCTTCCTCCCTAGGTACCTCTAGAATAATGTTATACACCCCCTGAACCATAGGTTTCACTCTCTCGACCTCTTTCTCAGTATCATCCCATTCCAACCTAAGTTGGTCATATTATTATTGCCACATGTCTTTATCTGTCACTGTATTTTTCAACTCCATCGAGGTTGACACTGTTCAAACTTGAAGTTCCTCTATCATGCTCGATTGTAATACATACAAAATGTTTGTAGGAAACTGAGATACCACTAAGTCAATATGACTTAGTGCCTTTGCTTTCTCTTTCAAATCTGTCGTGGGGAAATCTAAGGCTCTCATCAATATATTCATTACTTCTATTTCTCTTGATATGATAGATGTCATCCATTTCCCCTCAATTGTCTGTGATGTATCCTCTGTCTGCACTTGTTTTCCTATTTGTACTGGTGCAAGTCTTATGGTATCCAAAAATTGTCACAACACAACAATCTGTGCCTTCATGTCTAAATGCATTTCTTCTTGTTTCTTTGTCACACGCTCAAAAGATTCATCTATAAATTCCTTAACTTGGTCAAAAATATTTTCCAGATCCTCCTCTATGAGTTCTTTTGGATTCAATACCTTCACAACCTACCTCTTCTTAAATTTTGGCGCTTATTTTCCTTCATCAAAATATTTCCACTTCTCTCCTGTGTGTGGGACTATCTTTTGTGTTTTTCCACCTGCACCATTTCCTTCATGTTCGTCTTCTTCGTCTTTGCTTGATACTTCTTCAGTATTGGGTGCTTGAGTCTATGTTTTCTATGGATCTATATTTGTTGGGGGGATCCTCCAATCATCATCCCAATATTCCATTATCTGTGCCATATCTTCCTCAGTTACATAGTATTGTGCAGGAAACCATTCGTGACTTGGATCCTTCTTCACTTGGATATACATATGATGGTTCCCTACCTTAAATCACACAACTAGCTTATATTATTCTATTCCCTATGGTGGTATGCGTCATGTCCTATGAATTATTTCCCTAATGGATTCCTTATATATGTAGAAGTGATTATAGTTTTCTAGTTGTCTCTCCCTGTGCGCAGTATGCCAAAAGTTCGCATTCCTCACGACCAAACATGGGTTTTTTGGTTGTTGAAAAACATTGTGAGTATTTTGGATCCATGTATTCCACTATTGTTATTAATATCATTAACCATGCATAGTGAAACTCCATACCTCTATCTTGTGCTTCTTGACGATCTATCTGAAACTAGTTGACTAGGATAGTCACCCAGCTCATATGTACGCCTTCGAGGGAATTTTATGCCATTGTTATTTCTCATGTTGGAGCTTGATCTCTATGAAATTTTCTAGTAAATTTGCAAGATAACGATTTCATTGCAAACTTGATGCATTCTTCATTAATTCTTTCTACATCGAGTCTACTCACTTCTATGGACGTACCAAACTTCTCCTTCATCTTTTCTGACAATGCGTTTTCATTGGAGTTGTCTGTAAACAATGTTGATGGGTCCTCTCCTTCAATAGGAAACCCTGTTATCTGCATGATCAACTATGTATCGATAGACATTGTTCTATCCAACCATATATATAAGCCATGATTACAACTTAAAGACATCTTCACATATTCATTTATCTCATTTCTCCTACCAAAATGTGGGATCTATAACAAGTTCATGATTCCTAATTTTTCCAATATGGCTTCCAATGTCTTTCCCTCAAATCTGATAAATGAAGTTGTTGGATTGATGAATTTATGCAAATGGTTTATGGGTGTTAATTCCAGGAACTTCTTCTCATCTTTGAGATCATGATCTGCAAACTTCGGACTTGAACCTGACATATCTCCCTCAACTATTACACCTAGTGGAACTTTTGGCTCTGTGAGCAGACACTTTGCTTCCTTTTCTAGGTGGACCAACTTCAATGATGGATTCCTTGGTGGTATGTAATCCTTCAAAAATTTTCTTGAACTCGAATATGATGTTGATTCTCCTGGAGTCTCTTCTAGTACCAATATTATGGATGGTTTATTGCATTGTTTCTTTGGTGATGATGTTGATGTCACTGCTTCCTTTGGTGGCTTCATTTTTCTTTGCAAATCTTATCTACGAATAAATTATTTGGATCTAATTGTCTCTATTCTCTTTGATTTCATTGTTCTCAATGGAAATGAAAATGAAAATACCATTTTACTATTAGACCCTTCAACTTCTTTTATCACTAGGTTTCTAGTTTTTCCTAAAACCAGTCATGAGTGAACTTACAGTCTAACCCACATTCCTTAGCATTCATTACCTACCTTAATTTTTATTAACTCTATGTCTCGGAGTAATTATCCCTTAGATTCTCCAACCTATCAAAATTTTCTTGTCGATATTCATTTATGGAAATGTGGCACCATTACTTCATTGTCATGTTCGCTCTTTATTTCATGTCTCATCATGGATATTCTTAAATTATTTTCCCACTTCTTCATATTCCTCTATTGATCCAGGTGGATATTGGTGGCCACCCACCTATTCCACTTGGACCCCCACCATTGCTTCTTTCAGTTTTTTAGTTTTCGCACAGTTTACTATTTTTAGTAGTTTTTTTGGGTCCTAAACTTCTGGGGCCATTTTGAGGCCCTAAACGATGTTTTTTACTATTTTGTCTCAAGCGTTGTAGGCCTCGGATATATCTTTCCAAAGAGCTATCATACGCCTAAAATGGAGATCGTATGCAAAAGTTACGACCCTGGGAAGTTGATGCACCAACTTACCCAAACGAGGCCCACATGACTTTTGGCGCTTCATCTCCCAGGGTTAGGTTTTTGGATGTCCAGGACTTTTGGCATTCCCATTTATTGTATAAGGGCCTTCAAAGCCTCATTTTAATCATCTTCTCATGGATGCAAGTAGCGGCCACATCTATTCTCATAGATAAGCTACCAGCGCCCTAGCTAGTTTATTTCCATTCTGTCTGTAAGCATAATTCAATCATTTGTTATTAATGAAATGAAGTCTTATTTCCGCTGCATCTCTGTTTTTATGTGTATTTCTGTATTTCATTGTGTTCCTACATAAATCTAGATTAGTGGTATCAGAGCGGTCTGCTCATTCTCGATCCTTCTTTGCATGTCCCCAACGAGATCGGGGTATAAGGAGTTGGGGCTCGATTTGGTTGAACCTTTGCAAGATTAGCCTCGCAAACCCTGACGACCACCCATGGGGGAAGAAAAGAAAGATGAGGGAGCAGGATATCCTATCAAAATGTTGCTTGAGGAGGCCCTCGATAAACAAAGGAACGCGATGGTGGACAACTTTGCCCAGATTCTTCAACGGATTTCGACTGGCAGTGCATCGACATCCAGAAGCCACTCTGGAGGTGCCACTCCTTTTAAGGTACAAGTAAACTTTGACATTCCCATATTTGACAGCCAAATAGATGCAGATGCCATAGATAGATGGTTCAATCTGTTAGAAGGATATTTCTTAGTTCATGACTTTTCCGATCGAGAAAAGATTATTTTCGCACTCCTCAATGACGCCCCCCATGTCAAGGACTGGTGGGAAACCTACTCGGAGCAAGAGGGCGAGGGAGAACCCTCTTTGTTCTCGGCTTCACCCACTTGGAATTCTTTCTGAGATGCCATCAAGGAACAATATTATTTCGTGGGGAGCTATGAGGACAAATACATACAATGGACTAAGTTGCGGCAACAAAGGGACCAAGATGTGGATGAGATGACGAATCTGTTTCATACCCTATGCACAAAGTTGGGTATCAAAGATTTAGAGAAACATTTGGTGTTAAAGTACCACAGTTTTCTACACAGATACATTCAGGAGGAAATGGAGTTCCTCGAAATCTCCTCACTCGGTGTGGCATATCGATATGCTGCCAAGATTGAGCAGAAGTTCATACAGAAGAAGCGAGACTTTGGGTCTGCAAATTAGAATCATGGGAAAGGTACTCCCAAACCGCAAAACAAAGGACCAAGCCAAGGCAGGGTAGCCCAGGACAACCCGCCAAAGCCACAAGCAAAGAACAACACCACAAAGCCAAAAAAGGACATGGGGAAGTGGTGTGAGTTCCATAAGAGCTCCACTCACAACACAAGTGAGTGTTGGGCCAAGCAGTCACTAGTAGCCGAGTTGAAGGCTTCTGAATTGGATGCATGCTTCGACTCTAAATCAGAAACTGACAAGGGGAATGATAGGGGGAATCAGATTATCGATGTGGATCCCAACACCACCATTTCCACCATGAAGATCCAGAAGGAGGAACCAAAAGATCCAGAGGAGGAAGAGGGTCTCTTCCATTCCAAGATGTGGGTAAAGGGTTCCCTGTTGCAGTTCATTGTCGACATCGAGAGCCAGAAGAACCTCATCTCAGTAGAGGTCATGAAGTGGTTGGGATTGCCGACCACAGCACACCCACAACTATAGACCATTGGATGGTTCCACCAAGGACAGGACCTCCACGTCAGTCGACAATGTCACCTTCCCTACAACATCAAGCCCTTCACGGATGAGGTATTATGTGACATTGCTCCTCTTGATGTTTCTGATGTATTATTAGGCCAACCATACTTGTGGAAGTGACATGTTGTGTATGAGTCCAGGCCTCGTGCTGTTATTATCACTTTGGGCAATAAGATGTATAGGATACCGGAGATAGCACCGCCTACCACCATCTCTTTGGTTACGGCAAAACAATGCAGTAAGCTCATTTCCAAAACCAAGAATTTTTTTTTCCTGATGATCCACCCTCAAGGAAAGTGGAATAATGTGGCCATGACCTCCACACAAGGCACCACTACACGAAAACAATAGATGGATAAGGTCGTGGAGGGGTACGAGGAAATCTTCACCTCCCCCGCAGGGGTGCCTCTACACTTCTAGGTCAAGCACCCCATCGATCTGACCCCAGGTGCACTGCTGCCAAATGGACCCATCTACCAGTGCTCTGTCTTGGAGAATGACGAAATCAAGAGGCAGATTCAGGAGTTGTTACAAAAAGGTCACATCCGACCGAGTTCATCGCCCTGTGGGAGACCGATCGTATTGGTGCAGAAGAAGGATGGGACTTGGAGACTCTGCATTGACTATCGGGCACTGAACAAGATCATTGTTCGGAATAGGTACCTGATCCCATGGATTTATGACCTTCTGGACCAACTCAAGGCGGAAAAATATTTCAGCAAGATCGACTTCAAGTCTGGGTATCACCAGGTACCAATCGAACCCTCTGATGTGTGGAAGACTGCATTCAAATCCAAGGAGGGCCTTTTCGAATGGTTGGTCATGCCTTTCGGGTTGACGAATGCCCCTGCAACCTTCATGAGGCTAATGGATGA
>ML777119.1:1622901-1641709 GCA_009831015.1 Picea engelmannii
TTCGGGATTGGCCAGCCCCAACCACCCTAACAGAGCTCCGCATCTTTTTAGGTCTTGCCAATTTCTACCGCAGGTTTGTGTTGGGATTCTCTCATATCACTTGGCCCTTGAGTCAAGTCACTAAGGGAAGAGCTAAAGCAAAATTCTTTTGGTATGAATCTCAACAGAAGGCGTTTGGGGAGTTGAAACATCACCTCTGCTCTGCACCAGTGCTCACATTACCAGACTTGCAACAAACATTTGAGATCGAGACAAATGCCTCTGACTATGCTATTGGGGCAGTCCTTACTCAACATGGGCATCCAATGGCATATCACAGTGAGACACTTTCTGACACAGTCCGGAAGTATCCCACTTATGACAAAGAAATGTATTCCATTATGCAGGCTTGTCGGCAATGGAAGAATTACATTTTGGGAAAGGAAACGGTCATCCACACAGACCACCGACCCCTGTAGTTCATACAGACACAAGGGAAGTTGTAGAAAGGTCGCCATCAGAAGTGGTCCACATACCTGCAATAGTTTCATTTGAAAATTAAGTACAAAAAAGGCAGCACCAATAATGTTGCAGACTACCTCAGTCGACCACCCATCGTGGCGCTAAGCACTGTGCTCAACTCTTGTGGGCACAAGACTTCTGATTGGCTACTTCTCTACACAAGTGATCTGGAATTCGGCCACACATACAATACACTCTTGGAGGGTAAGAAAGTTCCCAATTTTCACCTCCAAGATGCCCTGCTTTGTCACTTGGGACACCTTTGTGTTCCTTCAAGCAAGCGTGCCAAGATGATTTGGGAGGCGCACTACATTTGAGTCGTTGGGTATTTTGGGGTCGAGAAAACCGTGGCAGTACTACAAAAGTATTTCTATTGGCCGAACCTTCGACAAGATGTCGGGAAGTACATCAAGTCCTGCACTTCTTGCGCCATTGCCAAACCGACCATCAAGAAGCAAGGCCTCTATACTCCCCTTCCTACCCCCAGTCGACCTTGGGAATCCATCTCTATGGATTACATGTTGGGCCTTCCTTCTACTAAGCATGGCAATGACTGTGTTTTTCTGGTTGTTGACTGATTCTCAAAGATGTCCATTATGATGGCCTGCAAGAAGAATAGCATAGTAGAAGACACTTCTAAACTCTTCTTTGAACGAGTGTGGGTACACTTTGGGATCCCACAGTCTATCATCTTAGATTGGGATAGTAGGTTCCTCAATACATTTTGGTCCAGCCTCTGGTCAATGTTGGACACCAAGCTCACCAAGTCCATAGCTTTCCATCTGCAAACTGATGGCCAGACAAAGGTCGTCAACCGGATGATCGTACACATTTTGTGCATGTACAATTCAAAGCATCCACGCACATGGGATGAGAGCCTTCCCTATGTACAACACAGCTACAATCGGGCTCTCCATAGCTCAACTAGCCACAACCCCTTTCAAGTGGGCTTGGGATTCCAACCACTATGTCCCATTGACATAGCCATGCCATTTGTGGCTACTCAGGAAGATTTAGCTCATGTCCAGTCTGAGGCATATAAGAAAAACAACTCCATTGAGAACATTCAACACATCCGCCAACAGGTTCATGACATCTTGGACAGAGCCAGTGCTAAGTACAAGCAACGACATGATCAACATCGGGTGCCAAACAACTTCCAAGTGGGCGACAAAGTGTGGCTGCATTTGCAAAAGGAGCGCCTCGCTAGACCCCACTGCAAGCTTCGTCTACTTCGATATGGGTCATACACCCTCACCAAGGTTGTAGGGGAAAATGCCTTTGAGCTCAGCATTCCACCATTCCTTAGTTTTCACCCAGTGTTCAATGTGGACTGCCTTCGGCCCTACTTTCCACCTCTACTAGACACATCCAACATGGTAGAACAACTCACACCAACAGAGTTAAATCTAGACTGCATGGAACAAGCTAGAACTGATCATATCATGGATACATAGATCAAGCACACCGTAAAACAAAGGATACCGCTATATCGAGTTGTCAAAGCAGGCCAACTCCTTCACCAAGGAAAATGGCTCACCAGGGACCTAGTTCAACAGAAGTTTCCTCATCTCATGGAGGAACTCAATGCAATGGGGACCATTGCTTCCTAAGGGGGGAGGAATGATCTAGGTGGATATTGGTGGCCACCCACCTATTCCACTTGGACCCCCACCATTGCTTCTTTTAGTTTTTCAGTTTTCACACAGTTTACTATTTTTAGCAGTTTTTTCGGGTCCTGAACTTCCGGGGCCATTTTGAGGCCCTAAATGATGTTTTTTTGGGTATGTTGTTGTTGCAAAATAACATCTAATGATGCTATTTTGTCTCAAGCATTGTAGGCCTCGGATAGATATTTCCAATGAGCTATCATATGCCTAAAATGAAGATCGTATGCAAAAGTTACGACCCCGGGAAGTTGATGAACCAACTTACCCAAACGGGGCCACAATGACTTTTGGCGCTTCATCTCCCAGGGTTAGGTTTTTGGATGTCCAGGACTTTTGGAATTCCTGTTTATTGTAAAAGGTCCTTCAAAGCCTCATTGTAATCATCTTCTCACGGATGCGAGTAGCGGCCACATCTCTTCTCAGAGATAAGCTACCAGCGCTCTAGCTAGTTTATTTCCATTATGTTTGTAAGCATAATTCAGTCACTTGTTATTAATGAAATGAAGTCTTATTTCTGCTGCATGTTTGTGTTTATGTGTATTTTTGTATTTCATTGTGTTCCTACATAAATCTGGATCATCTATTGCATTCCAATCTTCCGTCTTGCACACACATTCTCCCTCTTTACTTCGTCTCTACAACATTTTCCTTCTTATCTTGTTTACTTGCTAACCTTAACTCCTTTGAACGTTGATTCACTCTTCAACTTTCTACTTCTTCCCTTAACTATTTTCTTACTTTTTTCCTTTTTATTTCTTTTCTATATGCACTATAATAAAAGTTTTATGATACATGTTCTGTATAGTTTGGTATAGTACGCAGAATCATGACCGTCCCTATACAGTTTCAACTAACTACCATTAACCAGTCCTTCCATAGCTTCTCTATCCAACGTATCCAGTTGCACAACACCTTCTTTTGTGATTAACCTTATCAGGTATGGTCCTAACTAATGCATATGGAACTTCCTTGGGTGATGTAAAATCTTATTTTCATAGAGTAATACTAAGTTTCTTGTCTGAAATTTCTTCTGCTTCATATGTCTGTCATGAAAAGCTTTATCTTTCTCTCTGAGAACCTCCTGATGGAAACCTATGACAAAACGATCTTCTTCTAATTCCATAATTTTTTATAGTCTCTTTTCTATTGTGCCAAAATATGTAATCTCTTCTATAACAACAATGCACATACTTGGTATAATAAATTCCATAGGGATCACAACTTCTTGACCATAGGTTAATCTAAATAGTGTCTACCTTGTTAACTTCTTTCTTGTAGTCCTGTATTCCCATAACACTGTTGGAACCTTCAATTCCTACTCATCCTAACTTGTGTTGAAAACCTTTATTAGTGCATGTTCCAAGATCTTATTGAAAGCTTCTAATGTACCATTTTCTTGAGGATGGTATGGTGTAATCTTTTGATGATGGATATTCAACTCCTTTGTTAAAGATGCAATTGTCCTATCTAGAAAATGAGTTCCTTGATCACTCATTAGTATGCTTGGGCATCCAAACCTTGCTACTACATTCTCAAACAAAAATTACAGAGTTGTATTTGCGTTGCAGTCTCTGATTGACTCTGCCTCGAATGATTTTCTTAAATAGTCTGTCATAGTAATAATGTACATAGATCCTGACCTCTTAGCTGGTGGATTAACTTTCCAAACAAATTCCATTGCCTTTTTTTTCAAATTCTTTGCAACATCACTTATGGAACTAATGGAATTTCATCTCTCCTAGAAGGCTTCCCAATTTTCTATCAAATGTCACAAATCTGACATAATTATTTAGCATCTTTATGAAGGGTAGGCCACCATAATCCTACACACATAATATTTTGGGAGGTTTCCTTTCCTCTGTTGTGACCTCTTGAGACCCCTTCATGCACCTCTGACAACACCATATTTATTTCATCCTCCAATACACAACGTTACATAATACCATCTCTGCCTAACTTATATAAATTTCCTACCGTTAGCTGGTAATTTTTTTCCTTCACTACTATCTACTTATTTCTTCCCACTACGAACTCATATGGGGATACTCCTTTTCTAAAAAATTGAACTATATCTGCAAAATAGTCCTCCACCATTTGAATTGAAAATAAATGTGTGTCTGGAAAAATGTCATCCAAGTTCCCTTCATCTTCACCTGAAGGTATGCATCATAATTGATCCGGTCCTAAGTTAAAGTTTCATGGTTTCACGATCATCTCAATGTCATATTCCCAGAACAAAAAAATCCATCTATGCATTCTTCCCCCCAACACTAGCTTGTTAACTAGGTATCTCAGCGCATAATGGTTTGTATACATATTGAAGTGAGATCCAAGTAGGTAATGTATGAACTTCTATAAAGCATACACCATCGCAAAACCTTTGCATTATGTCATATTATAGTTATTCTCTGTAGATAATAACTTCCTGTTGGAGAATGGAATCAGATGGTCTAACACTCTTTCACATGGTTGTGCCAAAATGACTCCTAATGTTATAGACGATGCATTCACATGCACATGAAATTCCTTAATTCAATCAAGAAAGACCAGAATCGGCGTGGTCACCATCTCCTATTTAAACATATCCAATATTTTCTAACATTCATCATTCCACTGATACTTAACTTCCTTCTTCAACAACTTCACCATAGGTGTTTTGATTTATGCATATCCTTTGATAAACTTTCTATAATATCTTTTATGAACCAATGTGGATTTCAACTGCCACACTGAAGTAGGTAGTGGTATATACAGAATCAAAACTATCTTTCCAGGGTCCATTAACAATAATTGATTACACACCAAATGGCCCAAACAAAATCCAAAAGGTGCACAAAAAATGCATTTCTTCATATTCAAGGAGATATGATATTTCCTACACTCATCCAACATTAAGAGAAGAAATTCAACACGATATTTTAATAGACTAAATATTTTCCAATCATGTAGATAAACTTCTCAAAACTTATGAAAAAACTCTTTAAAAGATGTGACAACTACTCTAGAAAATATCGTCGGTGCATTCTTCAAACCAAATGGAATAACTATGTACTAGTAGCAACCCCACTCTATTGGAAAGGTTTTTTAATATCATTCTTCTTTCACAATCTTGATCTAGTGGTATCCTAAGGATCCTTTAGTAAAAGAGTATTTTTCTTGACCCCCTACATTCTCTAATACTTCATCTGTAAAAGGTGTAGGAAAAGGGTCATGTAAACATGAATTGTTCAACTTTCTTAGATCTACGCATATCCTCATTCCTCATGTCTTCTTGTCTTAGAACACCATAGGGCTGATCCATTCTAATTCTTCAACAGGTTCTATTATTATAGGCTCTAACATTTTTTCTATTTATTCTTTTACCCTCTGCTTCTTATTTCGGGTTCATTTTATAGGGTCTCTACTTCACAGTTTTGGCATCTAGTTTTAGTGGCAACATCATTTATCTTAATTCTCCAGTGATTCCTTTCATCTTTGAGAACATCATTGGAAACATATTCTGGTACTCACACAGTAATTCAATGATCAGGGGATCAAATTTTTCTCAAAAATTCAAAGTACTTGGAATCACTTCAAATCCAATGAGAGCATAGACCTCATCGTTACGAACCTAACGCAAATCGTTTGGGTTCAAACAGATGTCGGGAGAAGGAGATATCACGATCTATTCAAATTTACAAACATGCAAAAAAAAGGGTTGCTGACTGTACAATCCGTACGGATGCTGATGTGGCAGGCCATACGACACATGGTAGATAGGCATTTGGACAATTGGCAGGTGACTTGGCATGTTTGGCAGCGAATGGAATGAGGACATGTGGCCCAGTCAATGGTTGCCACGTGTCATTCATTTATTGGTTTAAAACTTATGTCGTTAGCCGGAGTCGACCCCGTGACCTCTGGGCAGGGGCAAAGACTTCCCAAAGAGCCACCAACCAGCGCACCACCAGTTGTTCCTTGTTATATATATGGTGCAATATGTTGGCAAATATGTAACAGACAACGAATGGCATGAGTACAGGAAGAATGTACAGAGGATTGTTAGCATATTTATAGGCAGCGTATACTTGTCATTGATGGAAAGTACATTAGTGGTGATGGCTTAAGTACAATAGCGATGACTAGCAGTGCAACAATAATCAGGAGGAGAAGAGTCAGTGATCGTTGAATCCCATTCAAATTTCCTGAAAGAACGAGGGTCGTCAGATATGAATGAAGACAAGATGAGCGCACTGAAGAGGAGGACAGAGCTCAGTCGTTAGATCCAAGCGCAAGACCCAACCATCATTGGATCAAGGATAACATGCACGCTCTTTAAAGTACAAGGAGAAGCGGGCGTAATCGCGATTTGCAAAATCGCGACTTCATCTGAGCTGTCAGATCAAGATTGATTCTAGAATGTTGATACCAACCATTGTCTGAGTTTCGGGGATAGAGAGTTGGACATGTCAAAGATTATTGACATCTGAAATCCCAATTTCGCAATATGCAAAATCACGACGTAATATGAGCCTTCAAATCAAGATCACATCTGGATTGTTTGATCCGACTTACATCATCAAACCACGTCAGCTAGGAACACATGGCACAACCAAGTAATGACAAGTGTAAGACTGATTCAACATGCAAAGCACATGTTAGTCACGAATCAGGGTGACACGTGGTAGTTATTTAACACGTGTGATGTCAACAAACTTACACCATGTCGGAGTTTCGAGGATCACGTGGTGGAGATGTCAAAGATACAATGCAATAGGAATCTTGATATCACGATATGCAAAATCGTGATTCAATCACAGCCGTTGAATCAAGCTCAGATATGGACCGTTGATCTAACCCCTTATCGAAGTTTCGTGAATCGCAACATCTAGAGGCAAAGAACACAATGCAACAAGAATGTCGATTTCGTGATATGCGAAATTACGATTGAATCTGAACCGTCAGATCAAGAAATGATCTGGACCGTTGATCTGACTTCTTGACGGAGTTTTGGGGATCAGGATTTGTAAGTGATAAAAACTCTGAATGCCAAGAGTGCTGAAATCATGATGTGTGAAATCTCGATTGGATCTGAACCGTCAGATCAAGAAATGATATGTACCGTTGATTTGACTTCTTCACGGAGTTTCGGCAATCAGGATTTGTAAGTGACAAAAACTTTGAACGCCAAGAGTGCTGAAATTGTGATGCGTAAAATCTCGATTGGATCTGAACCATCAGATCAAGAAATGATCTGGACCATTGATCTGACTTCTTCACGGAGTTTCGGGGATCGGGATTTGTAAGTGACAAAAACTATGAACGCCAAGAGTGCGAAAATTGCGATGTGTAAAATTTCGATTAGATCTGAACCGTTAGATCAAGTATTGATCGGAGGGTTACTGTTCTCTCTCACAGTTAACTCCTTAGTTTGGAATCTGTTATCAAAATAGACTCATGATTACAAATCAGTTAGCGTTTCAGTTGGCGTTTCAATTGCTCGGACAATTGTCTTCTTTTTATCTAAGGAGTTGGGAAGTTGAACCGTTGTGTAGGTGTGTATAAAAGAAGACGAGACAGACTGTGTACGGTGGGATGTTTCGCATGAGAAAACAACAAAATGGTAAGAAAGGGAAAATGAGAATATGCATAGTATGAGACTTAGAAAATGTGCAGAGTGAGATGAAACGCAGAGTAGAAGCAGAGCAAAATGACAGAAAGAGAAAAAGTGGAGAAGAATGACAGAAAGAGAAAAAGTGGAGAAGAATGACAGAAAGAGCAGAAGCAGAGCAAAATGACAAAAAACGTTGATGCAGAGTAGACCTGCTAAACATAGAGAGGAAGTGAAGAATTGCAGAAAAGAAGATAGAAGAACAGATTTATAAAACAAAGAAAGATAGGTAAGAGTTGACATATCTGCATAAGTTGTATGTGTATTTATTCTTAGCCATTCATATTCTAGGGAGGATGGGAGGTTCTAGGGAGGATTGTTGTCCTCAGAAGTTCAAGTGGGTGCTTGAACATAGGGATTTGTAGCTTCCATCTGGTTGCAACTAGAGAAACCAGGGTGGCAGGGTGGTGCAAGGGAGAACAAGTGTTCTCTACTATACAGGTTGGAGCCTGTGTAACTGGAAGTTAGTGCTTCCATCCAGTTGGTGCTGGAACATTCAGGAAGTTGGTGCTGGAATATTCAGGGAGTTGGTGCTTCCTTCTAGTGGGTGCTAGAGAAACCAGAGAGTTGGTACTCTCAAACAAGTTGGAACTTGTAAAACAAAGGTTGCAGCCTCACATTGAGTTGGTGCTCAATTATAGATGATGTACAGAACTTAAAAGACTTCCTATCATTTTGAAGAAGAAGAGGTTTTCTCCCTTTATGGGTTTCCTTGTGAAAATTTGTCTTTGTGTATACTTTATGTGTGACTGTTGTTCTTTACTGTTACTGTCGATATGTTGTATATTGTTGATGACCACTTGAAGAAATATTAATAATGTTTTAACATACATAAAATTGTTTAAGCTCACATACAACTAATTCACCCCCCCCTCTCAGTTGTATTAATAATTCCAACAATTGGTATCAGAGCGGGTTCCTTTTATTCAAAGGTAGATCTGTAAGCTTAAACATGACAAGCCATGAAGGGACTTCAGCCTCTAAGCCCCCTCTGTTTGATGGAACAAATTTTGCCTTCTGGAAGATTAGAATGACAACATACTTAATGGCCCTGGGTGCCGATGTTTGGGATGTAATAGGGACTGGTTATACAAAGCCTGTTGTGCTAGCCTCCAAGGATGATAAGTTAGAATTTAGCTTTAATTCTAAGGGGATGAACGCTATCTTGAATGGACTTGCTGAAGCTGAGTTTGTAAAGGTGATGCATCTTGATACTGCCAAAGCAATGTGGGATAAACTTGTTAAGAGTTATGAAGGGAATGAGAAAGTAAAAGATGCCAAACTTCAAACATACAGATTGAAATTTGAACAACTAAAGATGAATGAAGATGAAACAATTAGCAAGTATTTTTTAAGAGTTGAAGAACTTGTAAATGTCATGAAGGGTCTTGGTGAGAATTTTGATGACCCACTCTTAGTTTAGAAGATTTTAAGATCTATGCCTCATAAATTTAATCCAAAAGTCTCTGCAATAGAAGAATTAAATGATCTTAAAACTCTGTCCATTGATCAACTTCTAGGAACTCTAACTACATATGAAATGAGAATTAACAAAGATAAATTCAGTACTAGAGAAGCATCTTTTAAAGAAGACAAGAATACTGATTCAGAATTAGATGATATTGAGGCAAAAATTGTGAGAAGGTTAAAGAAAGGACCAGGAAGATATCAAGGGAAGTTGCCCTTCAAATGCTTTAACTATGGTAAGATAGGTCATTTTGCTTCTAAGTGTCCCCATCAGAAAAAGGACCAGAACTCTGACGATGAAAAGAAGTACAAGTACAAGAAATATAATAAGAAGAAAAGTTTGGTTGCAAATAATGACAATTCCTCAGAAGACACTGATAGTGACTCATCCTGTGAAGATAAGGCAAATGACTTCATGCTTATGGCCAAAGAGAATTATGATAATAAAAGCAAAGGAAATGATGATAATAATGAATAAGTTGTGGTTGATTTGGAAGGAGAACTTATCAGTGCACTCGAAGAAATAGATAGACTCAGAACTAAGAACAGAAAGAAAAAACAATTATTGACACAGTTCGAGAAAGACAGTAAAAAACCTGATGAAGACTTTGCTCTGCTGAAAGTGGAATTAGAAGAGGCAAAGAAAATAGAAGATATACTGAAACAACAATTGTCAGAGAAGAAAGTCAGGTGTGAAGCCTTAGAAGAAGAGATAGTAAAAACTAGAAAAGAAATGGAGAAATTTAAAGGATTGTATCATCAAAATTTGCCAAGTATTAAAGCATAAGAAGAATTAACCTCCATTCTAAATCAACAAAGAAATTCAAAGTTGAAAGATGGATTGGGATATGAAGAAGGATCAAGTAGTAATCATCCAAGTAATACAGAATCTATCAAATTTGTCAAATCCTCAAACATTGACAACAGTCACTCTGCAGAAACAAAGAAGGAAAATCAGTCGCCAAAAAGAAATGAAAGAAAAATCCCCAAAACTGAATTCATAGGCTAGAAAGATTATTGGCATGACAAAAGTCGACCTCCTCAAAGAAGATAGATTTTTTCAAGGTACACAGATTTTTTCTATGGTTATTGTTTTCTCTATTCTAATTTTGGTCACAAAGCTATAAACTATTCTTTAAGATTCGGATATGAACAATCAAGATATTCAATGAATAACTATCTTCCACAACAAAGATTAAGATAGCCAAGCAACAAACAATCATAGATTATAAATCATGTGATGACTGGGAGAAAGACACAAGTGAAACAAAACAACATATATGTGCATAACAATCGCTATGATCTATTATTCAGTGAACCAGAATGCTACAATTGTCATAATTATGGTCATAAAGCTGCAGACTGTCGCTTAAGAAAATACAATTCAGATTTGATCCCCACTACTGAAAATGTCAAAGTTTGGAAGAAGAAAGTAGATGACAAATGTGGACTAGTGCTATCAGCCCAAAGGAAAAAGAATCCCTGGTATATTGATAGTGGATTCTCCAAACACATGACTGGAGACACAAGTAAGTTTCTAACTCTAGGTGATAGCAAATCAGGAAATGTAACTTTTGGAAATGATGCACCAGGAAAGATAAAAGGTAAAGGAATTGTATGTTTGTGTAACAGAAAAAGAAAAGCTCAAGATGTGTTGTTTGTAGAAGATTTGAAACATAATCTGCTTAGTGTCAGTCAAGTCTGTGACCAAGGGTGTGAAGTTGTCTTTACCTCTAAAGATTGTAGAATAAAAACTGTGGATTCAGGTCAGCTAGTTGCAAAAGGTATAAGAACATAAAACAATGTCTATGTTTTAAAAGAAGAAGAAGAATAATGCAACTTAAGAAAACATGATGAAAGTTGGTTGTGGCATAAGAGAATTGGTCACCTAAATTTTGATCACATAATCAAACTCAGAAACAATGGGGCAGTAAAAGATCTTCTGAAAGTATCAAAGCCATATGACTCTGTTTGTAAATCCTGTCAGAAAGGAAAGCTTACTCGCACTCAGTTCAAATCGAAAAACTTTCCTTCAATAGAAAAACCTCTCCAGTTAGTACATATGTATCTATGTGGACCATCAAGGAAAGAAGGTACAGGAAAAGAAAATTACTTTATGTTGATTATTGATGATTATTCTAGACTAACTTGGGTTTCCTTCTTGAAAGAAAAATCTGCAGCATTTGAAAAATTCAAAGTATTTAAGGCTCTGACTGAGAATCAAATAGGAAAAAGATTAAAGGCAGTAAGATCTGATAGAGGAGGAGAGTTTAGTTCTGGGAACTTCAAAGAGTTCTATGATAAACATGGGATCAAAAGAGAGTACACAATTCCAAGGACTCCACAGAAAAATGGAGTTGTTGAGAGGCAGAATAGGTCAGTACAGCAAATGGTAAGATCAATGATGAATGAAAGGAACACACCCCAGACATATTGGGTGGAAGTAATTCATACAACTATTCATATCCTTAACAAAGCTCATCTCACAGCACACAATGACAAGACCCCTTATGAACTCTGGTTTGGAAGACCTGCTTCAATCAAGCATTTTAAAGTTTTCAGGAGTACCTGCTATATCAAGAACAATGATGAAAATATTGGCAAATATGATGACAGGGCTGATGAAGGTATGTTCTTGGGTTATGCTACAAATAGTAAAGGATACATATGCTACAATAAGAGATTCACAAACTAGTTGATTGTATAGATATAAAAGTTGGTGAAGAAATCCCTTTCAGAAATGTAAGTAGTGTTGAACCAAGAACAGAAGATATAGTTGAAGATGAAGATGAACAGGTCCAAGGATCAGAAAGAGAAGAGTCTGGATCAGATGAAGATACGAATATTCAAACTGACATAAACAAGAAGAAAGAAGCAAAATCACCTCACATAATTATTAGAAAGAATCATCCTGAAAATCAGATAATTGGGGATATAAATGAAGGAGTTCAGACAAGGAGGAAATTGATTAAAGACTTAAAACAATCACATGTTGTTTTTTTATCTATGGCTGAACCTAAAATTTTTGAGGAAGCTAGTCAGGAAGATAATTGGATTAGAGTAATGAATGAAGAGCTTGATCAGATTGAGAAGAAAAATACTTGGGAGCTTGTCCCTAGACCTGGAAATAAGAATGTAATAGGTTCCAAATGGGTGTACAAGAATAAAATGAATGAAAAATGACAAGTTGTTAGAAATAAAGCTAGATTGGTCTGTAAGGGGTATGCACAAGTTGAAGGTCAGGACTGTAATGAAACTTTTGCACCAGTGGCAAGATTGGAAGCTATCAGAATATTTCTTTCTTATTCATGTCATAAGAATTTCAAAGTTTATCAGATGGATGTTAAGTCAACATTTCTTAATGGAGATCTAGAGGAAGAAGTATATATGGAGCAACCTGAAGGATTCTCTTTGACAGATAATCCTAATTATGTTTGCAAGCTGAAGAAGGCCTTATATGGACTAAAACAAGCACCACGATCTTGGTATTATAGACTGGACAAATTTCTACAAGAAAAAGGGTTCAAGAAAGGTATTGTTGACAGTAACCTTTACATTAAGTCTGAAGGTGATAATTTACTAGTTGTTTTGGTTTATGTAGATGATATTATTTTTGGTTGTACTAATGAATCATCTGTCCAGTGGTTTGATAATTCTATGCAAACAGAATTCGAAATGTCCATGATAGGAGAACTACCATATTTTCTTGGCTTACAAGTAAAACAAAGCTCTGCAGGAATTTTCATTTCTCAAGAAAAATATTTGAAAGAGATGTTGAAAAAATTTCAGATGGAAGATTCCTCTACAGTTAGCACACCTATGGTGGTTGGTTGCAAGCTAAGTAAAGATGATATCTCACCTGATGTTGATCAAAGAACATATCGCTCTATGATAGGCAGTCTTCTGTACATCACAACATCCTGTCCTGATATAATTCAAGCTATTGGAATGGTAGGTCGTTTTCAGTTTGTCCCTAAACAAAGTCATTTGGTAGTTGTCAAAAGGATATTTAAATACTTGAAGGGAACAATGAATTATGGTCTATGGTATCCTAGAAATCATAATTTTCAGTTAACTGTTTATTCAGATGCAGACCTGGCAAACTGTGTTGAT
This sequence comes from Picea engelmannii, assembly GCA_009831015.1. Taxonomy (NCBI): domain Eukaryota; kingdom Viridiplantae; phylum Streptophyta; class Pinopsida; order Pinales; family Pinaceae; genus Picea; species Picea engelmannii. The sequence continues at coordinate 1,636,303 of ML777119.1, forward strand.
GAGAGAAGAAGCACCAGTGGAGGAGCATTTTTCCAGGGTGACTCATTATTTGCATGGCTTAGTAAGAAACAAGGATCTATTTCATTATCCACTATAGAGGAAGAATATATTGTTGCTGCTACTTGCTACACACAAATCTTATGGATGATACAAACTCTTGCAGATATGAAGATAACCTACACTGATCCTATTCCAATTCATTGTGACAACACCAGTGCCATTAGTGTCTCCAAGAATCATGTTCTTCATTCCAAGACTAAGAATATTCCAATCGAGTACCATTTTCTTAGAGAACAAGTTATAAATAGAACTGTTCAACTGAATTATATACCTTCCACAGAACAGATTGTTGATATCTTTACTAAACCATTAGCAGTGACCCCTTTTGGATACCTTCGTCAAAAGTTGGGGGATATAATCTCTTGTGTCTAATCTGTTCACCTGGTCAGGGGGAGTACTTCTTGAATATCTAGTGTATTTCCAAAATGATTATAGTCAACAGGGGGAGTACTTATTGAATATCTGGTGTATTTCCAAAATGCTTATAGTCGACAGGGGGAGTATGTCTTGTGACAAGATCAGGGGAAGAATGTTTCTTCTTTGACATTGATGTCAAAGGGGGAGAAAAGAGTTCAGGAGAGTTGAGTCCGAATGCATGTGGGAGAGTTGAGTCTGAATTCATGTGGGTGCTTATGGAGTTGAGTCCGAATGCATGTGGGAGAGTTGAGTCCGAATGCATGTGGATGCTTGTGTTGCCATCAATGCCAAAGGGGGAGATTGTTGGCAAATATGTAACAGAAAACGAATGGCATGAGTACAGGAAGAATGTACAGAGGATTGTTAGCATATTTACAGGAAGCGTATACTTGTCATTGATGGCAAGTACATTAGTGATGATGGCTTAAGTACAACAGTGATGACTAGCAGTGCAACAATAATCGGGAGGAGAAGAGTCAGTGATCGTTGAATCCCATTCAAATTTCCTGAAATAACGAGGGCCATTATATCTGAATGAAGAAAAGATAAGCGCACTGAAGAGGAGGACAGAGCTCAGTCGTTATATCCAAGCGCAAGACCCGACCATCGTTGGATCAAGGATAACTTGCACGCTCTTTAAAGTACAAGGAGAAGCAGGCGTAATCGCAATTTGCAAAATCGCGACTTCATCTGAGCCGTCAGATCAAGATTGATTCTGGACTGTTGATACCAACCATTTTTGGAGTTTCGGGGATCAAGAGTTGGACATGTCAAATATTATTTGACATTTGAAATCCCGATTTCGTGATATGCAAAATTATGACGTAATCTGAGCCATCAAATCAAGATCACATGTGGACCATTTGATCTGACTTACGTCAGCAAACCACGTTAGCTAGGAACACGTGGCACAACTAGGTAATGACAAGTGTCAAACTGATTCAACATGCCAAGCACATGTAAGTCACGAATCAGGGTGACACATGGCAGTTATTTAACACGTGTGATGTCAGCAGACTTACACTATGTCGGAGTTTCGAGGATCGCGTGGTGGAGATGTCAAAGATACAATGCAACAAGAATCTCGATATCACGATATGTGAAATCGTGATTCAATCACAGTCGTTGAATCAAGCTTAGATTTGGACCATTGATCTAACCCCTTATCGGAGTTTCGTGAATCGCAACATCTAGAGGAAAAGAACACAATGCAACACGAATGTTGATTTTGCGATATGCAAAATCGTGATTGAATCTAAACAGTCAGATCAAGAAATGATTTGGACCGTTGATCTGACTTCTTTACGAAGTTTCGGGGATCGGGATTTGTAAGTGATAAAAACTCTGAAGGCCAAGAGTGCCAAAATCGCGATGTGTAAAATCTCGATTGGATCTGAACCGTCAGATCAACAAATGATCTGGACCGTTGATCTGACTTCTTCATGAGGTTTCGGGGATCAATATTTGTAAGTGACAAAAACTATGAATGCCAAGAGTGTCGAAATCGCGATGTGTAAAATCTCGATTGGATCTGAACCGTCAGATCAAGAAATGATCTGGACCATTGATCTAACTTCTTCATGGAGTTTTGGGGATCAGGATTTGTAGGTGACAAAAACTATGAACGCCAAGAGTGCCAAAATCGCGATGTGTAAAATCTCGATTCGATCTGAACCATCAGATCAAGTATTGATCAGAGGGTTATTGTTCTCTCTCACAGTTAACTCCTTAGTTTGGAATCTGTTAGCAAAACAGACTCATGATTGCAAATTAGTTAGCATTTCAGTTGGCGTTTCAGTTGCTCAGACAGTTGTCTTCTTTTTTTCTAAGGAGTTGGGAAGTTGAACCTTCGTGTAGGTGTGTATAATAGAAGACGAGACAGACTATGTACAGTGGGCTGTTTCGCATGAGAAAACAATGAAACGGTAAGAAAGGGAAAATGAGAAGATGTGTAGTATGAGATTTAGAAAATGTGCAGAGTGAGATGAAACGCAGAGCAGAAGCAGAGCAAAATGACATAAACAGCAAAAGCGGAGCAGAATGACAGAAAGAACAGAAGCAGAGCAGAATGACAGAAAAAGTTGAAGCAGAGCAGACCTACTAAACATACAGAGGAAGAGAAGAATTGCAAAAAAGAAGAGAGAAGAACAGATTTATAAAACAAAGAAAGATAGGTAAGAGTTGACATATCTGCATAAGTTGTCTGTGTATTTATTCTTATCCATTCATATTCTAGGGAGGTTGGGAGGTGCTAGGGAGGATTGTTGTCCTTAGAAGTTCAAGTGGGTGCTTGAAAACAGGGAGTTGTAGCTTCCATCTGGTTGCAACCAGAGAAACCAGGGTGGTAGGGTGGTGCAAGGGAGAACAAGTGTTCTCTATTATACAGGTTGGAGCCTATGTAACTGGAAGTTGGTGCTTCCATCCAGTTGGTGTTGGAACATTCAGGAAGTTGTTGCTTCCATCTAGTTGGTGCTGGAATATTCAGGGAGTTGGTGCTTCCTTCTAGTGGGTGCTAGAGAAACCAGAGAGTTGGTTCTCTCAAACAAGTTGCATCTTGTAAAACAGAGGTTGCAGCCTCACATTGAGTTGGTGCTCAATTATAGATGATGTACAGAACTTAAAAGACTGCCTATCACTTCGAAGAAGAAGAGGTTTTCTCCCTTTATGGGTTTCCTCGTGAAAATCTGTCTATGTATATACTTTATTTGTGACTGTTGTTCTTTACTATTACTGTCGATATGCTATATATTGTTGATGACCACTTGAAGAAAGATTAATAATGTTTTAACAGAAATAAAATTGTTTAAACTGACATACAATTGATTCACCCCCCCCCCCAGTTGTATTAATAATTCCAACATAATATATATATATATATATATATATATATGTTTGTATATGCATGTGGTTTGGGTCACGACCGGGTCGGGGCTTAGCCCCAACCCTTGGTCACACGATATGTTACATATAACCCACAGCTATATCATATGGACACACATGCATGGTTGTGTTTGTTCCAACGGTTATATCAATGACCCTCCATTTGGCCTTTGACCATTGGCTTATGTAACGGGAGCCTAGGTTAATACTAGCACGTGGACGCATGGGTCATACGACCTGGCCCTTGACAGTTGGGGCTAGGTGTGCCCATAACTATCCTATAGTTTTCACAGTTCACGCAGTGGGCTAGGTTGAGCCAACAAGGGTGTGTTTTGTAGATGCAAAGACAGCAAGCTTGAATGGGGGACTTCCAAGAAGCCTATCTTCTTCATTTTTTGGCCAAACGAGGTGCCGAAAAATCCCAACTAGGGGTTTTTGGACGTTCCGAAGCCATAGGAGTAGTCTATTTGGCATTTTGAGCATTGTAAAGAACATTTTTTTATCACTTTGAGAAAATAATACAAATGATCCATTGGAAGTTGGACCAGGAGATGTAGCCCAAGAGAGGGGTGAACTCCTTTATCATTTGTTGTGTTATGTGTTTTTTGTTCATTGATTATGCTGTTATTTATATGCTTCTTGAATGAGTAAATCCTATTAAAAATTGTGTTGCAAATATAATCCATTTACATTTTAACACATAAATTTTACTTGCAAATATTTTCAAGAATACAATTCTTCTTCATTTTTAGATCAAGTTGGTATCAGAGCATAGGATTTGAAGACTTGATTATTTGCAAGTGTTTTGTTTTCTGATGCTCACAAGGTTGAAACACACAAGAGGAGAAGGTAAAATTATAGAGACAAGTTCTCATCCTTCAAGGAGGAAGCATATACCATCACTGCAATTTTCAAGGAGGCATTCACCAAGTATGGCTCATGAAGAGAGTCATGAACATGTTCCTACAGAAGATGAAGATCTCAGAAAGGATATCATGGAAATGAGAGAGATGATCAAGATCTTGATAGAAAGGAATGCAAGGTTGCAAGGTGAAGGCTCCAACAGTACAAAGCACAAGGGAGACAGTGGTGATCAAGGTAATGGTTCTATTGCAAGTACTAGTTCTTCAAGTAACAATAATCTCAATGTAACTCAACAAGAAAAAGAGAGAATTGAAGTTTTTCACATAAGGGTTGTTTCAAAGCATACTAAGATAGATACTCTATTTGATACTAAATCTCAAGCAAACCTTATATCTAAAGAAAGTGTTAAGAAATTAAAGTTGGAAACAATTATACATCTTAAGCCATACCCTCTTGGTTGGATATGTGATAATGCTAAGTTACAAGTAACAAGAAGGTGTAAACTTAGGTTTGCTATCACTGCACATTTCGTTGATGAGGTAGAGCTTGATGTTATTCCATTGGATATCTGTGGTATTGTGTTGGGAAGCCCATATTTATATGATAGGAAAGCTATTTTTCATCGTCATGAGAATAAATATCATTTGTTTAAGAATGGAGTTGAGTACATTGTTAGAGCCCATACAAGGAAGATGAATTTGTCACTTGTAAATGCGGGACAAATGAAGAGATTAGTCAATGTTAGTAAGAATTTTGTTCTCTTAATGATTAAACCCAAAGATGATATTGAAAACGAAGCATTTCAAGGTTGTGATACAAAGTTGAAATCCAATCTATATGAGGTTGTTAATCAATATGATGAAATGTTTAAAGAACCAAAGGGATTACCTCTGAAAAGGGGTAACCAACATGAAATTCAATTGCAGGAAGATTGTCCTCTTCCAAACATTGGTATGTACAGAATGTCAGTCATGGAAAATGATGAGATTAAAAAACAAATCCAAGAGTTCCTCGACAAAGGGGTTATTGTGCCAAGCTCATCACCATGTGGATATCCAATTGTGTTAGTGCCAAAGAAAGATGGTACATGGCGTATGTGTGTTGATTTCAGGGCTTTGAACAAAATTACAGTAAAGAATCATTATCCTCTTCCTAGAATCGATGATTTTCTTGATCAATTAAAAGA
>ML777119.1:1659212-1681173 GCA_009831015.1 Picea engelmannii
AGACTTCCCGTCACCGTCACCTTGTGTAAGAACCTAAAGATTATGGCCACTAAGGTTACCAATTCGCAGTCAGCCCCTGGGAGGGAACAGTCGACAGTTCGATCCGAACGTACGGGCAGGGTATCAAGCCCGAAACCAACTAAGAAGCTTCCACGTAGTAATTGTGGATTTACCTCAAAGTGATCCCCATAATACGATCGGACCACCACAATCAGTTAAACCACGGAGGGTTAGTCCCCGTAGCTTACCCGAATGCAACCTCGTGCGTAACCCCTGTGTGAGAGGGGGATCCCAGGCAGACTTATGCGATAACTGTATTTAATCTCCCTAACTCAGGATACTACTGTTTGTTTTGGAAACTTTGGAGAGTTATGCTCACAGCCCTAATCCAAAGTACTAAGCCTAGTCTACTGTTGGTGGAGGATCCTAGCAAAGAAAAAGTTCTAGATAATTTTCAATTAGCGTTGATTTTTATGACTGTTCTTTACACAAAAGGGGTGCATGGAAGTGAAACAGATGGAATTATGACTCAGACCCAAAGAATGCATCGAACATGATAAGCAGTCATTTCCTTTCGATGAACATCTAACTAAGGGAGAGAGAGAGTTCTTTCACTAACAAGCACAACTACGGAATGCCCTCAAACAATTCTTTTCTCAATCAAATCCTGATGTAATGAAAAACTTTTAAATGCCTTCTAATATGCTCAATCAATCACGAAGATATCTTTTATTATTTGCATATGGATGATGATCAATATAACACAATTCTTATCTTTTCTAATTATCTTCTTGGTGTGAATGAGAACCAAACTAGCATAAGCAAGAGTCACACAAACAATACACCCTTCGTAGCGATCAAAACGAAAAGCGAAAGGAAAGAAACAATCAAAGAAAGAAGCAAACTTCACACCCAAAAGAAAAAGTTGAAGAACAATGACCTTGACTCAAATCAAGATAAAGAGATCTGTAGGCCTTTGATGACCTTTACTAGGGTTTATACTCAGTTGATGAGGAAAGAAAAGCAATGCATGGATTTCGAATTTCAATCAACAAGGAAAAACTTAATGAAAATGGTGAAGGATGTTACAAGATCCAGTCAACAAGGTGTTTATTCTTCAAAAAGACAAATGTCAAGGCTGAAAGAGAAGACAAATTGACTCACTAGATCACTCAGTAGAAGACACACAGAGGCAAACCCTAAACAAGGCAGTTCTGAAGGGTTTTTTGACCAAAGGGAGGTTGGCGCTCTGTTGCCAAGGTCAAAGAGCATTATAGCGCTATGTGTAAAGCCTCTAGGAGCGTTTTCACTCTATTAACACTAGGACAGGGGAGCCAGGGTCTAAAAACTCCAGAAATGTCAAAAAAAATTCAAAAATTGAAATCCAAGCTTGACAAGTATGTTGAATGTGACAAGGTAAGGAGCCAATCAGCTCATGAAACTAATCAAAGAGGGGTGAACTAGGTCTGAAACAATCAAGGGATAGAACAAGGTCAATGAGGAGAAAAATCCAAACAAGAGGTTTCGATTTGAGGCTATTTTCCCAATCGAGTCGCCAGTTTCTGTTGTAGGAAAATCCCCCTGCGGACAGGTAGATCACCTCTAAGGCTTGACCTTAACCCTAGACAAAAAAGTGCTTAACGTGGACATTGACTTCCTTTCAAATCTATCTGAACTAATACATGAGAAAGAAGTATGATAGAGGTACCTTTTAATCGACGTTTGTCCCTGCACGCTCTGAGTTGCGCTCCAATCCTTTGCTCCTCGCTGAGCCCTGTGGACAAAACAAGATACGACTACTTCCTACTCTATTGATATTAGCTTGAAGACAGATCTAACAACAAATGATAAGTTCATGTAACATTAGACACAAACTAGAAAGAAACAGGCCAAGCGTGTCATATTAATGAGAATGATGACAGCAGTTCTTACAATCGTAGATGCGAATGCGACAGCTTCGTCAAGTCCTCTTCCTCTGACCCTTGCCTGAAAGATCCACAACCTGGATAATAGCAGCTTCACTGATCACTGTCACTGTAAGTTTCCTCCAAGATCATAAGTCTCATAGCTTCAATTCTTCCCCCTTTCCACCATCATAGAGCTTTCTTATATAGGTTGGGAGGAGCCTAACCTCTTGAGTTATGTTTAGAACCAGTTGGGAACCTCCTCCTTAGATCAAGGATCTCTTGATGAAACCAATAATTCGAGCACAACTGCCTCCTAATCTCGAATGATCCTCCCCTTATTCTCCTCAATGGGCTAACAACTGACCCAGAATAGGGAGAACTCCCTCAGAAGGGGCATCAGAGCGCCGGAACTCTCCCTGAGAAGGTCAAGGGGAGCGCTAGCGCTTCAGAATTGGGCAGTGCTCCTACAGAGGGGTGAAGAAGAGTTATAACTCTCCTGAGGAATTATAGGGGAGTGCCAGCACTCCTAAGGTTGTTTTAGTGGAGCGTTCCCCCTCCAATCTCTTGATTGAAAATCCCTCTCAGGTGTTAAGAGATGTTTGACTCCAGTGAACCAATTCTCTTCCTTCAAACCAAGTACATGAGATGTTTCAGGTGCCTCCTTAGTGTCGTCATCGTGGTAGTATGATTCAACAACATTTATGACACTTTGTAACCAACTTGCTACACTTACGACAAGTTGTAAGGAAGTTGCGACACTTACGACAAGTGAGGAGCATATGCGACACTTACCCAGTTGAGTGATTTTGATGTGTAACATAAGGTAAAAAATTGAAACCGATTCAATATGGTCCTTTCAAGATTATCGAAAAGATTGGTAACAATGTCTTTCGTTTAGATTTGCCTCCTTATATGCAAACGTATGCAGTTGTTAATGTTGAGAATTTGAAATTGTACGAGCCTTCATTGATTGATTATCAAGGAGAGCATATTCAGATTCCTTCTATAGATGATTTTTCTCCAGAATATCTTACAGAACTACATGAAGACACCATTCTTGATAGGAGAATGCGAACTTCAAAATGAGGAAATGTGGAGTATCTTCAAGTTGGTCTTAAAGGTACAAATCCAAGCAAAGCCAAGTGGATTGAGGTTGAAAGAGTGAGGGAACTATACCCTCATCTTCAAATAGACTGAAAATAGTCTTTTGGAGGTCCAAAAGCTTTCCAATGGGGAGGTGTGATCAGGGGATCAAATTTTGCTCAAAAATTTAAAGTTCTTGGGATCACTTCAAATCAAACGGGAGCGTAGGCCTCATTGTTACAAACCCAATGCAACTCGTTTGGGTTCAAACGGACATCAAGAGCGAGAGATATCATGTTCTGTTCAAATTTACAAACAGGCAAAAAAAGGGTTATTGACTGTACAGTCCGTACGGACGCTGACGTGGCAGGTTGTATGACATGTGGAAGACAGGAATTCAGACAGTTGGCAGGTGACTTGGCATGTTTGGCATTGAATGGAATGACAACACATGGCCTAGTCAATGACCACCACGTGTCATCCATTTATTGGTTTAAAACTTATGTCATTGGCCAGAGTCGACCCCGCGACCCCCGGGCAGGGGCAAAGACTTGGCAAAGAGCCACCAACTGGCGCGCCACCAGTTGTTCCTTGTTATATATATGGTGCAATATATATATATATATATGTTTGTATATTCCTTAGGACGAATAACGTGTTAAGTATTTTTAAAACAATTTTCCTAATTAAATGTTGCCCAGTACAAAATTTAAGGATTAAATCTAAACTATGCTAGTGGTCAAATTTTATCTCTCTATAAATAATAATAATATTAATATTAATAAAAGAAAAAACCACATGAATAATAAATTTGACCTTCATAAAATCTTGTATCATGCAGGGAGTAAGAAATTAATTGTTTCAAAAAAAAATCTGTTGAATTAAAATTTAAAAAAGGGGAATTAATTGTTTCATTACTTTGATAATTTAAAATATACTAATTAAATAAGAAAAGGGAAAAAGGGGTTAATTTCCACACCTTCCTTTTTGAGTTCTAAGTAAAAAGGGGAAAGAGGGAAAAATCTAAAATATTGGGAAACTAGGAAAAGAGGTAAACATAAAAAGGGAAAGAGGGGAACTTAAGGGAAAAAGCGAAAAGTCAACTTAGTGAAGAATCTACCATTTAAGAGCTTTCTAATTTAAACTGAATTAGCAATTTAATAATAGGGAAATTCTTTAAAACCTGTAAGGGAATTTGGGTAGACCTAGAAGTTATTCTAGGAGCAACTCTAGGTGGGTGAGGGAAATAAGATAATTAATTATTTAAAGAAATTAAAGAATGGAGGAATGAAGGGGATGGATGACACTTGTACGGAGAATAATTTTTAGGAATTTATTTTTAAAACTTTAATTAAATGAGATTTTAGGAAAGAAAGGAAGTTCGAAACTCTATAAAATAAAGGAAGGAGAAGGATGAAGGATCATCTTCTATTTGCATAACGTTATGCTACAGAAATATCTACTTGACTGATTTACTTGTGGGAGTTGGGATACCCAACTCAGAGAGAAGTGGTAGCTCGGCCTTGTGAGGCGAGCTGGGAGCTAGTCGAAATCTCTGGATAACGTGTGTGGCCCCTTTGCAGCTCGGGGGGCTAAGGGGGAAGAAGAGTACCCCCAACATTGGCTGGGAGGTACCGGTGAAATATTGATGGTCGACAAGCGAGAGTGGCATAGAGCGCGTGGGACATCATTCAGAGCGGACGAACAGGCAACGATACTCTCTTTTCGTTTTGTATAGTATATGTTGTAGGTTTTATGCTTGGATTTGCTTATTTAATGGAAAAGTAAAATTATGTTCTTTTTAAAATTTTGATGAATGGAACCTTCCTTAGCCTAGCTCGATGGTTGTTGAATCCCATGGAATTCGTCTTCCCGCATGTCATGACTGCCCTATGTGTTGATTGTGACCTTGAGGTTGTTTATCCTTCGTCCCTAACTCACCAGTCCTCGCCTGAGCAGTTGGCCAAGAGCCTGATCTACGGTCTTCGCCTTAGCGTTAAAAGACCTATGGATCTCAACACCCTACTTTTCTGTGTGAGGATGGTGAAGTGAAGGTGAACCTACCAGTCGTCTACCTCTGTGGATGTCCCTGCCTGATTGTTGACTTGCATCCTTCAGTATGACCTCTATGTATGGATTATCATGCTTCCTTGTGGTGTATTTCTCTGTGCGTTGACTGATAGAATCCCTGTGATCCCTTTGATAAGTTATCCTTGTGGCCCTAGTGTTGTCTTACTGTTGTCAGCATTTTTATATTGGTATTCTAAGATGTAAAAATTATTTGAATGGGAGAATGGTGTGGTTGATGAGTATCATTACTTAATGAAGAATGTACATGTTTGGTGGTTAAGAGATTTTCTCATCAAGAAGGTAAGGAATATTACACTAATACGTCTGAACCAATTGCAAAGATGAACTTTGTTGAAAAAATTCTATCCCTTGTTGCTCACTTTAGATCATTGATCTGGTAAAGATGAACTCTGTTGAACAAATTCTTTCACTTGTTTCTCAGTTTAGATCATTGATCTGGTATCCAATGGAGGAGTTGAAATCTCCCAATGCCACTCATTATGGATTTCAATTTAAAAACACCTCTTATATCTATTTTATGTTGCAGACTTAGTCAAACACAACATTACAGAAACACACTGTTACATAGTACACAAGAAATTAAATTGTATTCGAGAAACGCTCTTCAAAACTCATTAAGTCTACAAGAACAAAGAATGTTTGTAGCACTGTTTTCTAACTTCTATAAGTAGTTACTGCTTCACAGAGTTTCTTGTTATAGTTCTTGCAGTCTTGTGCATTCTTCTTTGTTACTGTCACATTTTCCATGCCATCCTTTTCTTCCTACATCTACATTGTTTGTTCAGTAGATTAAGTTGTTGTTAATTTAAACAAAAAGTAAAATACCTTAATATATTCAAATAGATTAAGTTGTTGTTAATAGATTAAGCTGTTGTTCAATTAGATTAAGTTGTGGTTAATATAAAGAGATCTATTGTATACAATACCTACGATTAATATTGGAATGTTTGATAAGATGTACATAAAATCGTCTGCCCCTAGTTTTTGGAAATGTAGGCAATTTAGAAAACTAGCTAATTTAATTCTATACATGCCAATAAAATAGTCGCACAGGCACACCCTCCCCTTGAACGGACACATCTTTACAGGATTCAACATTGCCAGAGGATATATATACGTGAGAATTTTAGTTTATGCACTCATGAAATTCTTTGTTTTATTTTATGGAAGCAGGACCCTTCTGCATAGCAATTTAATTGCTTAGTTACTTGATATTTAATTTTTAGAGAGTCATCATGCAAAGTGCTTATGATACAAGAATTCAGGAAATAATAAAAAATTTAGAGTGGGCGAAGGAAAAGTTAGAGAGTTCCATTTTTATGGAGAATTTACCAAACAACTACACGACCCAGAAATGGTAACACTAATAGAAAGGGTGGTAAGTGCAGACCCAAATTATTCACAATTGCAAGTGGTGGTCTATGGAGTTGGACAGATAGAAAGTGTCGAGATCCCTCGCATACAGTTGGCGTTAGTGATATTATTAAGAGATAAATTTGAATGGGTAAATGATATCGTGGTGTATGATCCAGTACTCTCCCTAGTGGAGCAAAAGGCTATAACTTCCCTCAACTGCACTTGTCTCACTGTCGACGAAAATGGGAAACGTACAATGGACAGACCCATGTTGTTTTTCATGCCACATTGCAACCCTATTCTCACTGTTAATGTATTGAAGGCAAATTGGACTCCTACCAATTTGAATAAGATTATTATCTTAGCCAACGGTTTGAGGTACTTTAAAAATCGTCTGTACAGGAATTTGCTGGCCATTCATGAATGTAAGAATCTAGTCCGTGAAATGCCATTGACAGAAACTTATATGGAAGAAACACACGATAAAGTATGTTCTTGTATTATTTATGGTAAGGTTTATTACAGTGGATTTAGCGTATTAAGTTGGCCTTTCTTTGCCTCTGTTGGTTCATTAGAGAATATCGATTTCAATTTTAATTTTAATTAGATAATAAAATGATGGTTGTGATGTGCTGAAATGAAGTTTGGTTTATCCCATTTTAATAAAATAATTATGATTTTCAAATATTATATTTGGAATAGAGATGGGGAAAATCTATTGGCTTATTTCTCCTTGTTTTCGGTAAATCAGATTTTATAGAAAGTCTTTTGATAGCATGCTCATTTAAGAGTTTAACATGTCACTTGCAGAAAGTATGAGTGAGTGGGACCAAACAGGGACCAAACACACCTCAACACAAACCAATAAGACTAAACCCTATTGAATTTTACTACCTTTTATGTTATATTATGATGATTTATTTTATTTTGAAATTTTTGAAAATATAAAATAAGAATTTAAACTTTTGTATATTGGTATTTAATTTAAATTGACCAGAATTGACCATGTCAACCAAAGTCAACTATAAGAAATTGTGGTCATTGTCAACCATACTCAACCATGGCGATGTTGAGGATAATGTCCTTATTACCCTTCTACACACGCACACACACAAAAGAAAAAAAAATTGCACTGGTTATGTGAGGCTTGTTGTTGTTACTAAACGAGAGGGTTGCTACATATGGTATCATAGTGGGTTCAACCCTGCGACTGTGGATGAATAGGCTTCCCACTTCAATAACTCATGATTTTTAACCCTTTTGTTAAGTAAAAACCTTAGTTCGTGTCCTCATGGAGATCGCATTTATAAGGTGCCCCTGAGGGTCCACAACGCACCATAGTTAGTGCCGTTAGCATCCTCCGAGATATTGAGAGAGATGAGTTATAGCATCCATGAGCGTTGCATATGGTGGTGTCATTGAAAAATAGTTGTAGAGCAAGGCGTGTGCTTCACACTTCGCGTATACGACCTCCAGCATGAAGGTCCACACGGTGGTCTTTCCACTTAAGGGGAGCACCCTTTTAAGGTGGAAGACACACATGCCCCTTTTGAACATGACTGTCAATGACATGTCATGGGAACTGTTTGAGGAACGGTTCTAGGAGAGGTATCTTTCTAAGAAATTCATTGAGCTTTAGCTCAATGATTTCGACAGCTTGCGACAAGGCAGTCGCATGGGGCTCGAGTACGAGGCCCATTTTGGAGCTGCTTCGGTATGCTTCGCACCCAAATTACTGAGAAACTTATGGTCAACCAGTTTGGGTTGGCCTTAGTGATAGAATCCAGCTTCTACTTCGGTTACCCGGATTACTAGACCGAAGAAAGTATGTTGGAATGTGGGAAGCCACATTTCCAGTGCGACGACCCTGTGAAGACGACTTGAGTGTCCAGATCAGCCGGACCCACTACCCTGGGAGATATGGGCAAGGCACATCGGATACATGTAGCAATGAATAAGCACTTGGCAGAGCATTAATCGACTGTGCTCAAGACGATAGGTACCGTTGCTGACCAGACCCTTAGTATTTTGATAGATCCTGGTGCTACTAAGAGTTTCATTTCTAGTGCAGTGCTAAAAAGGATTAAGTTAAAGGCAGTCGAATAGGATGAGTTTAGCTTTGTGGAGATGGCTTTGGGAGCCAAACAAAAGGTTGGAGGAAAGGTTATGGGATGTATCCTTAACCTAGGATATTTTTTCACCAGGGCCAACCTGTACGTCAAGATCTTAGGATCTTATGATGTCGTCATTGGTATGGACTAGTTGGAATCGCATGAGGCGATACTCAACTGTAATATGAAATGATTGAGCTTAATCTATGACGAGGGACATAGATGGGTGATTGTAGGTCGAAACCAGGGAGTTTCCCTGAGGTTCATCTCTTCCTTGCAACTTCGGAAGAGCATGCACAAGGGGTGCAAGCTTTATGTGATCCTTGCGTTAAATGAGAAGGGAGTAGCGGAAGGTCTAGAACACCTTTCGGTGGTGAGAGAGTTTGTGGATGTGTTTCTAGAGGAGTTACCTAGGATGCCGCAAGAGAGGGAATTGGATTTTACCATAGACCTAAAACCAGGGACTGAACCAATAGAAAGAGCGCCTTATCGGATGTCGACCCCAGAGTTACAAGAGTTGAAAATGCAACTGAAGGAGTTGTTGGACCTTGGACTGATACGTCCTAGGTTGTCATCGTGGGGTGCACCTGTTATTTTCATACAAAGGAAGGATGGGTCGTGGAGGCTCTGCATTGACTACCATCAACTGAACAAGGCCACGATCAAGAATCAATATCCATTGCCAAGAATTGATGATTTGTTCGATCAATTGAAGGGTGCGACGGTGTTCTCGAAGATCGAATTGTGATCAGGATACCACCAGTTACGGATTAAGGAATATGACATCCCTAAGACTGCCTTTAAGACAAGGTTTGGGCATTAAGACTTTACTGTGTTACCGTTTGGACTGACAAACGCCCTAGGGGTATTTATGAGTTTGATGAACGGGGTGTTCCATGAGTACTTGGACAAGTTCGTCCAAGTATTCATTGATGATGATTTGATCTACTCCCGGACGACGGAGGAGCATGATGAGCACTTGCGCTTGGTACTATGGTGTCTGCGAGAGCACAAATAGTATGGGAAGTTGTCCAAATTCTCTTTTTATCAATCAAAGATTCACTACTTAGGGCATGTCATCTCCAGCAAAGGCATCGCCATGGATCTAGAAAAGGTTGAGGCTATTATGAAATATTTTGCATCGATGAATGTCCCGGAAGTGTGTAGCTTCATAGGTTTAGAAGGATACTATCGACGGTTCGTCGAGGGATTTTTGAAGATAGCAAGTCCGATCACGGAGTTGTAGAAGAAGAACAAGAAGTTTGTTTGGACCGAGAAATGCGCGAAAGCATTTCGGAGGCTCAAGAAATTATTGACAACAACACCAATACTAAAAGTCCTTGACATGGACATGGACTTCTTGGTATGCACTGACGCATCCAAGGAGGCCTTAGGTGGGGTCTTGATGCAAGACAGATGAGTAATCACTTACATCTCAAGGGAACTGAGAAGGCATGAGGAGAACTACGTGACGCACAATTTGGAGTTGTTGGCCATTTTTTATGCCTTGAAGGTTTGGAGACACTACCTTGTTGGACAAAAATTTGAACTAAAGAATGACCATTGTGGACTACAACACATCTTTATGCAAAGCAACCTGAATGCGTGAAAATGACGTTGGTCGAAATTTCTTAGCGAGTACGACTTTGAGATTACTTACATAAAAGGAACGATAAACTGAGTGGCAGAGGCATTGAGTTAGAGACCACGTATCTTTTCGGTGCTGCCTCTTCAGATGAATCTACGTGAAAAGATTCTAACCTTATAGTGTGGCGATGACTGGTACAAAGAGGTCGAGGGTTTTATCGGACAAAACACAATGATGGTACCATGATTTGAATGATTTTCATTTGATAACGATGGGTTCTTGAGGTTTAAAGGTCGGATCTATGTACCGCCAAATGATGAGTTGAGGATGTTGATCCTAAGCGAGTCTCATAGAGCAGTATACATGGCTCACCCAAGAGTCACGAAGATGAGGGCAAACCTTAAACCCTTATTCTTCTAGA
This sequence comes from Picea engelmannii, assembly GCA_009831015.1. Lineage (NCBI taxonomy): Eukaryota > Viridiplantae > Streptophyta > Pinopsida > Pinales > Pinaceae > Picea > Picea engelmannii. Next base: position 1,669,770 of record ML777119.1, read on the forward strand.
AGGGAATGAAGGTATACATAGTCAACTATGTGGCCAAATGTCTAGAATGTCAATAGGTAAAGGCTGAGCATAGACACCCAATAGGATTACTATAGCCACACATTATTTCGGAATCGAAATGGGAGGTTATTTCGATGGATTTTTGGATTTCCACTGACGACAATGAGACATGACTCAATTTTTGTAGTAGTAGACACTCTGATGAAGAGTGCTCACTTAGTTCCTATGCGTACGATGTATCAAACACCTAACATAGCTAGATTTTTCATCAGTGAGATTGTGAAGCTTCATAGCATGCCTGAGAGGATTATATCTGATCAAGGATCAGTGTTTACTGGACGATTTTGGATGGGTTTCCAAGAGGCCTTGGGAACCCAACTTAACTTTAGTATTGTGTATCACCCGGAGACTAATGGTTAGACTGAATGAACAAACCAAATATTGGAAGACATGTTGCCCATGTACGTGATGGACCAACAAAAGCGTTGGGAAGAATTCTTGCCACTAGTGGAGTTCGATTACAACAACAGTTACCATAACACCATTAAGATGGTGCCTTTCAAGTTTCTTCATGGGAGACCATGTCGGACACCTTGAGTTGGGATCGGCTTGAGGATAGGATCCTGGTGGGACCTAAAGTGATCCAAGAAATGGAAGAGAAAATGCAAACAATAAGATAAGGGATTAAAGAAGCGTAGGATTGACAGAAGAAGTTATGTCGATGTGCGTCATGTCGACCATAGTTACGATGTGGTGATCGAGTATTCTTGCAGTTGAAACTGCATAAGAGTTCGATCCCGTTGGAAAAAGGGGCTAAACTATATCCTAGGTTCATGGTAACCTACAATATTGTGGAAAGGAGAGGCCACTGGCCTATTGACTAGCCTTGCCTGATTATTGAGGAGTTTTGCACAATGTATTTTACGTCTCCGTTTGAGACATTTTGTTTAGTGATCCTACACATGTTTTGACTTGAGCGCATGATAGGTATCAGATGAGGGGGCTCTCACGGCTGAGCGGGTCATCATATTGGATCCTCACGTTTGATAGCTACGGTGTCGAACGATAGATTAGGTCAAGGTCTAGTGGGACAATTATAGTCCACACTCGACGACCTGGGAGGACGCGTATGTTATGCACCAACAGTTTCCTTTTTGTTAGACAGATAGACTTATGATACAATGATACACTTATTCGACATTTTTACCATGAAACTTCGTGACAAAGTTTAGACCAAGAGGGGGTGTATGTAACATCCCACTCTGGTGCATTGAGTGAACTTATTATTTGAGGACACTTACTCGCAAGTGATCCGAATTATTATGCTATTAAAACTTTTGATATTGATTATGAGGTGCTATGGGATTTATGACATGTGTTTTACTGCATTGACACAGACAAGTTCTATTGACTCAGTTTACTGAGCATGTAGGATTTTGGAGCTCAAGGATGCAGAGGCCTCTATGGAACCCCTTGGACTCTGGATTGAGTCAGGGAGTATACCATTTGGATTTGATTGTTGTACTGTGATATTAGTGCATCTGATTAGATGGTATGATATGGATATGTTTTGAAATGATTTGTTGATGATGTAGGCTGATGATAGCTTTCTGACTAGACTCACATATGGAGTAAAGGGGTCACGCACGACTACCAGATATGTTGAGGGGGAGATGTGGACAACAACCCTACCACAGCCTACTAGGACTCCCATCGTGGCTCGAACTGTAGGTTAACGATTACCTAGTTCGAGAGGACCCACGATGCCATGAGGGTAGACTGCGACAGTCACTCATGATGATTCTAAGGGGTGTGCAATAAGGCAGGGGCCTTATTCCTTAGAGGCCCTTAGTCTCCCACAAGTTCACCTGGCAGAGTATTGACTCCAGGGGTTATTGATGTCTACCAAATCATTCAAGAGGCGAGTGGCACCCTTGGACCCCGTAGTGCATCCTAAAGGGCACGTCGTGCAAAGGAAACATATTAATAGGTGAGTGGCGCCCTTGGAGCAGGTAGTACATCCTAAAGGGCACGTCGTGCAAGGGAACAGATGAGGTGAGTGGCACTCTTGGAGAAGCTAGTGCGTCCTGAAGGGAACATCGCGTTGTTGATGATAGAGGAATGAACCTAGATGGCCTTAGGACGAATAATGTGTTAAGTATTTTTAAAAAAATTTCCCTGATTAAATGTTGTCCAGTACAAAATTTAAGGTTTAAGTCTAAACTATGCTAGTGGTCAAATTTTATCTCTCTATAAATAATAATAATAATAATAATAATATTAATATTAATATTAATAAAAATAAAAACCACATGAATAATAAATTTGACCTTTGTAAAATCTTGTAACATGAAGGGAGTAAGAAATTAATTGTTTCAAAAAAAATCTCTTGAATTAAAATTTAAAAAAGGGGAATTAATTGTTTTATTACTTTGATAATTTAAAATATACTAATTAAATAAGAAAACTAGGAAAAATGTGTTAATTTCGACACCTTCCTTTTTGAGTTCTAAGTAAAAAGGGGAAAGAGGGAAAAATCTAAAATATTGGGAAACTAGGAAAATAAATAAACATAAAAAGGGAAAGAGGGGAACTTAAGGGAAAAAACAAAGTCAACTTAGTGAAGAATATACCATTTAAGAGCTTTCTAATTTAAACTGAATTAACAATTTAATAATAAGGAAAGCCTTTGAAACCTGTAAGGGAATTTGGGGACACCTAGGAGTGATTCTAGGAGTAACTCTAGGTGGGTGAGGAAAATAAGATAATTAATTATTTAAACAAATTAAATAATGGAGGAATGAAGGGGATGGGTGACACTTGTACGGAGAAGAAGTTTTAGAAATTTATTTTTAAAACTTTAATTAAATGAGATTTTAGGAAATAAAGGAAGTTCAAAACTCTATAAAATAAAGGAAGGAGAAGGATGAAGGATCATCTTTTGTTTGCGTAATGTTACGCTGCAGAAATATCTACTTGACTGATTTACTTGTGGGAGTTGGGATACCCAACTCGGAGAGGAGTGGTAGCTTAGCCTTGCGGGGTGAGCTGGGATCTAGTCGAAATCTCAGGATAGTGTGTATGGCCCCTTTGTGTCTCGGGGGGCTAAGGGGAAGAAGAGTATCCCTAGCATTGGCTAGGAGGCACAGATGAAGTCTCGATGGTCGATAAGAGGGAGTGTCATGGAGCACACAGGACGTCATTCGGAGTGAGAGAACATGAAACAATACTCTCTTTTCATTTTGTATAGTATATGTTGTAGGTTTTATGCTTGGATCTACTTATTTAATGGAAAACTAAAATGATGTTCTTTTCAAAAATTTGATGACTGGAACCTTCCTTAGCCTAGCTCGATGGTTGTTGAATTCCATGGCCTTCGTCTTCCCACATGTCGTGATCACCATATGTGTTGATTGTGACCTTGACATTGTTTATGGTTTGCTCCTAGCTCACCAGTCCTCGCCTGAGCAATCGGCCAGGAGCCTGATCTACAGTCATCGCCTTAGCGTTAAAAGACCTATGGATCTCAACGCCCTACTTTTCTGTGTGAGGATGGTGAAGCGAAGGCGAACCTACCAGCCGTCTACCACTGTGGATGTCCTTGCCTGATTGTTGACTTGAGTCCTTCAATACGACCTCTGCGTATAGATTATCATGCTTCCTTGTGGTTTATTTCTCTGTGCCTTGACTGATAGAATCCCTGCGAACCCTTCGATAAGTTATCCTTGTGGCCCTAGCGTTCTCTTACTGTTGTCAGCATTTTTATATTGGTATTCCGAGATGTAAAAAGTATTTGAATGGGAGAATGGTGTGGTTAATGAGTATCATTACTTAATGAAGAATGTACATGTCTGGTGGTTAAGAGATTTTCTCATCAAGAAGGTAGGGAATATAACACTAATATGTTTGAACCAATTGCAAATATGAACTTTTTTGAACAAATTCTATCACTTGTTGCTCACTTTAAATCATTGATCTGGTAAAGATGAACTCTGTTGAACAAATTCTTCCACTTGTTGCTCAGTTTAGATCATTGATCTGATATCCAATGGAAGAGTCGAAATCTCCCAATGCCACTCATTACGGATTTCAGTTTAAAAACACCTCTTATCTCCCTTTTATATTGCAGACTTAGTCAAACACAGAATTTCATAAACACACTATTACATAGTACACAAGAAATTAAATTGTATTCGAGAAACGCTCTTCAAAACTCATTAAGTCTACAAGAACAGAGAATGCTTACAACACTGTTTTCTAACTTCTATAAGTAGTTACTGCTTCACATAGTTTCTTGTTACAGTTCTTGCAGTGTTGTGCATTCCGCTTTGTTACTGTCACGTTTTCCATGTAATCCTTTTCTTCCTACGTCTACATTGTTTGTTCAATAGATTAAGCTGTTGTTAATTTAAAAAAAAAAGTAAAATACCTTAATATATTCAAATAGATTAAGCTGTTGTTAATAGAATAAGCTGTTGTTCAATTAGATTAATCTATGTTTAATATAAAGAGATCTCTTGTATACAATACCTACGATTAATATTGGAATGTTTGATAAGCTGTACATAAAATCGTCTGCCCCTAGTTTTTGGAAATGTAGACAATTTGGAAAACTAACTAATTTAATTCTATACATGCCAATAAAACAGTCGCACGGGCACACCCTCCCCTTGAATAGACACATCTTTACAGGGTTCAACATTACCAGAGGATATATATATATGTGAGAATTTTAGTTTATTCACTCTGAAATTCTTTGTTTTATTTTATGGAAGCAGGACCCTTCTGCATAGAAATTTAATTGCTTAGTTACTTGATATTTAATTTTTAGAGAGTCATCATGCAAAGTGCTAACGATACAAGAATTCAGGAAATAATAAAAAATGTAGAGTGGGCCAAGAAAAAGTTAGAGAAATCCATTTTTATGGAGAATTTACCAAACAACTACACGACCCAGAAATGGTAACACTAGTAGAAAGGGTGGTAAGTGCAGACCCAAATTATTCATAATTGCAAGTGGTGCTCTATGGAGTTGGTTGGATAGAGAGTGTCGAGATCCCTCACATACAGTTAGCGTTAGTGATATTATTAAGAGATAAATTTGAATGGGTAAATGATATTGTGGTGTATGATCCAGTACTCTCCCCAGTGGAGAAAAGGCTATAACTGCCCTCAACTGCACTTGTCTCACTGTCGACGAAAATGGGAAACGTACAGTGGACAGACCCAGGCTGTTTTTCATGCCACATTGCAACCCTATTCTCACCGTAAATGTATTGAATTCCAATTGGACTCCTGCCAATTTGAATAAGATTATTATCTTAGCCAACGGTTTGAGGTACTTTAAAAATCGTCTATACAGGAATTTTGTGGCCATTCTTCGATGTAAGAATCTAGTCCGTGAAATGCCGCTGACAGAAACTTATATGGAAGAAACTTTAAAAGTATTTTCTCGTATTATTGATGGTAAGGTTTATTACAATGGATTTAGCGGATTAAGTTGGCATTTCTTTTCCTCTGTTGGTTCACTAGAGAATATAGATTTCAATTTTAATTTTAATTCGATAATAAAATGATGATTGTGATGTGATGAAATGAAGTTTGGTTTATCCCATTTTAATAAAATAATTATGATTTTCAAATATTATATTTGGAATAGGGGTAAAATCTATTGGCTTATTTCTCCTTGTTTTTGGTAAATCAAATTTTATAGAAAGTCTTTTTGATAGCTTGCTCATTTAAGAATTTAACATGCCACTTGCAGAAAGTATGAATGAGTGGGACCAAACAGGGACCAAACACACCTAAACACAAACCAATAAGACTAAACCCTATTGAATTTTACTACCTTCTATGTTATATTATGATGATTTATTTTATTTTGAAATTTTTGAAAATATAAAATAAGAATTTGAACTTTTGTATATTGATATTTAATATAAATTTACTAGAATTGACCATGTCAATGAAAGTCAACCTTTCCTTCCCAAAGTCAACCATGGTCATGGTCAACTATAAGAAATTGTGGTCATTGTCAACCATACTCAACCATGGCGACGTTGAGTATAATGTTCTTATTACCCTTCTGCACACGCACAGACAAAAAAAAATAAAAAAAAATTGCATTGGTTATGTGAGGCTTGTTGTCGTAACTAAACGGGAGGGTTGCTACATTTGGCATGATAATTTTATTCTCTGTCCCAAATAAAACTTGCAATAACCTTTTCCACTATTTCCAATCTCTTATGCCATCTTTGTGTGCAACCCACCATATCACTGAATTTTCTTTCAGTGTGAAATCTAAGGCCAAGAATCTTTGTTGATCTGGAATCTGTATTTAAAACTCATTGATAAAAAATTATATAGGTGTTATTCCATTATACCTTGTAGGTTCGACTATTTCGATTCCAATCCATCTTAATGCGTGGGTAATTCGATAACACTTCCTAGTCGATACTTCCCAGAGTTTTTGTTGCTAATTCTCCAAATCCTCTTATGATTCTTACACACATGAGTTGCTGCTTATCCATCTAAGTACGCCTTCATTTGTAGGATTGACATAGTCTTCCATCCATGCAGTCTTATTGTACACATTATCAAGTTCTTTTCTCTTGGCTGGTTCTTCAGACCTTTTTCCTTCAATCGGGTCTAACGATGCAAAAACCTTTAAGTCTTCCACTTTGAATACCATATGTCTCTTATTTAGTTCAATGAATTTATGATTATCAAATGCCCAGTAAATTATCAAGAGTGTCGGATATGGTGTACCACCATCTACTATATCGGTCACTTCAAAGTTTGTTATACTACACACTCCATCAATACTGATTCTTACTTATGTCAGCCTTCCAAATGGAATGATCTTATGTTGCTTCGCTAATACAATAGATTGGTGACCAAATCCTCTTTTGTTGGTCCATCCTGTCCCAAGTCTGTCTCGGGATAAAAATTACATCTGAACCTAGATCTAGGATTATGTTGTCCATTTCGTAAGCTCTTATCTGCGCACTGAGTTTGAAATCACTATTTTTTATCTTTTTATTGTGCACCTAGTTAACTTCTCTATGTTTGATAGCATTCTCTTCTTCTTGGGCACAATCGTCAATCATTCTACACAAACTATTGAAAGCAAATTCATATTTCATTAATTCTAAATGACTTGTTAAGAAATCTTTCAAAGTACTTACATTTTCAACCTATCTTTCTGAAGCATCATAGACTAGAGGCATATCACACACTGATGGTGTATCATACAATGGTGTCTTATTTGAAGTTGATTTTATCCATTCTACTCCAATCAATTCTTTCCTTTCTTGCTGGTAGGTATGTTTCTCTTTTCTCAGATCAAACAATTGTAATGGGTCCACTTATTTCTTTACCCACTAGTGAATTCTATTCTCTTGATCTGTCACATCTCCTCTAGTTCTTGTTCCTCCTCATGTAACTGTTGATATATTAGGTTGTTCATCATGTGCCTCTGCTACTATCATTTGTATGTTATATTTCTAGTTCTTGTGTTGGTTTCGGTTCCCTCATGCCTACCATTTTTCTATCAGTTGAGGACAATTCTTCATCACATGGTCCAATGCTCTATAGTACATGCATGTCTTGCATGGATTCAGACAATATAACACTAAATTTATCGAATGATTACAATTATAGCATATGATATGTCATCTTCCTTTTCTACCAAATCCTCCTCATCCTCGACCTCTGAAGCCTCCTATGCTTCCTTTATTATAACCTCCACTCGAAGAATTAAACTATGGGGATCCTCCTTTTGTTGCAACATTTTCTTCTTGGATTTTATAAGAATATGCAGTGCACTATCTCATCAGATCCAACGCATAAAAAACCCTTCTCGTTGTATCTGACGAACTTACAAAAATTATAAAACAAATTCCTCATGGTGGTCTGATATTTGTGCATCAATGGACAATTATGAGGGTGGTGACCCACTACCTTACAAATTTCACACCATAACCCTAACAGATTTGGAGCTCCTATGTTCAAGTATTACTGGAATGTTGGACACTCATCTTTATGATGACCTTCCATTCTACAGGTGATGCACCAAACTCCCTCAAATTTTTCTTTTCCTTTAGTAATTTCCTGCAACTGAATAGTCAGTGCATCGAGTTGTGACTAGACTTGATCCATCCCCACATTAATCTCTCCTAGAGGGGATGCTTCCAATTTCATCACAATTTCCAAAGCTTCCAATTGCATTTCAATCTTTTGTTGTGTCAAAGGGAAGTGTTTATGTGGCAATAAACCTGCAATAAACCATTCTTTGTGTTGTTCATCCATAATCTAGAATGTTAACATGTCTTTCAATATCTTAAACATTTGGTCAAAGTCCCATTTTGATTTGTTTACTATCTTCTTAATTTCCTTTAGCTCAGTAATACATTGCAAGTGAGAGTTAGGCTTCTGGAATTCTTTCATCAAATATTGTCTTACCGCTACCAATGTTCTCGTCTGACCCATAGATGTAGTATACTAATATTTCATATACCATAATAATGTGTGATCTATGAAGGTCATCGCTAACTGTGCAATATTTACATCATCATCTTGGACATTCTTCACAATGCATATTCTATCACAAATAAATAGATGTCCTTATGGATCTGCTGAAATGGCCTCTTGAAAGAGAGGCATCCTTAAGGTGGGATCTACCCCTTCCATCATGCTCCGTGTGATATTTTTTCCTAACAATACTAATTGATTCTGACTCGATGTACTACATCAACTACTTTTATTACTAACTACAATTGACAAAACTTCTTCTCTTACCTTAGTTCTTGGTGATGCACATATGGTCATGGGTTTGATGTAGAGTCCAGTATGAGCGGGATCCTATTTTACTAGAATGAGATGGAAGATATTTTATTCTTTGCATAGACTCCCTTCATTCTAGAATATTGCACTACTGTCTCTTTCCTCAATATCAATATGTTTCCCTTCTCTCTCAACCACAATCCTCTTCTTATTCGGTTTAAATATATTACCATTGTGCAATATTCCAATCTCTTTGTTCTTCGCACACTCTTCTTCAATCGACATCCTCAACCTATTTTTCCTCATTCCTTCTTTACATCCCTTTCTACGCTCACATCAATCCTTGGTCAACCCCCAGTTCCCCTATGTGCGTCAAGGAACTTAGCAGTCAGATTCCATTGTCATAAATCATTTGTCACAACACAACATCTTAAACCATGTATATATTGACTTCATGTATCTTCCTCATGGTCCTTGTAAGAAGTCTCTTTCCATGACATTATACGTGTGAGTAAAATCTATGGAAAATTTAGTAACGTGTCCTCCCAGCACATTATCCAACCACTAATCAGTTGTTTGTGATGTCTTATTACTTACTACTTTCACTTTTCTAATCAATTCAGGAGTCCAATTCCTCAAAACGATAGTTCGATATATTCCAGTCTGTTCAATAAATCTTTAGACCCACTCTACTAATACATCCAGGAAATCAACAAAGAAAAATTCATGTGAATCTGTAAAAACATACCTTTGTAGCCATTCTTCCACGTTGATGTTTGGATTATGATTATGATCTACTTCAAACTCGATCTCCTTAGTGTTCCACCATTCTCTGATTTCCTCCTTATGAGGCCTCTACATGTCGCTCATTCATAGATCTTGTTCCTGATAACAAAACCATTTGTTCGTGAGCACTGGGAAAACATGGGGTTAATCATTAATAAACCTACAAAACCCTTAGACACCATCCCTTTTGTCATCACCTATAAGAAAATGAAGTCTCACCTAAGGCTTCTAGAGGGGCTATAGGAACCATGTTTCTGCAGTGATGAGGAGAAGCGAGGAATTCAACATAACCATACTATGGATTATCCATTCATCTATTGTGTGCGTAGTTTTTGTTACTTAACCTTTAATTATCATTCAATATTCCATGTATGCGACATTACTCCACTTAATATTCATTCATTCATCATTAACTTAAGTGTGCAAGATCGTAACAACATATATGAGTGACATATTTAGAATACTAAACATTTACCATAATTGTGTGATAAAAACAAACACCATATGCATCATAACACACAAAAGCAATCATCAGAACAAAAGTTTTAACATGGTTCACCCCATTCCCCGAGGTGTCAGACAGTCGATGACAAAGTGTGTTGTGAAGGCACTTTGTGATGTTAAAGTCATTGGTTCGAAACCTGTGGGGACAAAAAATCCATCCATGTTAAGGGTTGGTGTGGCTCAGGCTAGGTGCGATCCTTGGGTGATTTTGATGGCCTATATGCCCTTGAGTCATGGTTTCTTAGCCACAGGTTAGTCCCACAAGTCATGAACAAACTAACAAAAAAAAAAAAAAAAACCTGGTTCACCCCAAACTAGGCTATGTCCACAATGGTTGGCTTCTTATTTTATTCATTTGCAATCTCCTTATATTTGTGCAGTATTGTTACAATAAGATATATCGGTTGACAGTACCTAAACTTACCTCAGTCGTTCTACTACAGCGCGATCCTAACTCCCGAAAACCTCAGTCATCACTCAATACACCCAAGCACTTATCCTTCTTCACTTAAGCTCTCTCTCCAGGACTACTTCTTCTACCCAAAAAATGATTACAATTTATAGCTTTACAATAGGGCTAAGCCCATTACAAAATGGTTAGAAAGTAGACAAAATGTCTCAAAACTTCCTAACTAACTTTCTTTTCGTGTGCACTCACTCCTCATCATGCGCTAGCTTCTTTCCACACATGTTTCTTCTTTTCCAAATGCAACGTGATCCCCTTTTTCATGATTCCCAAAACTTATCCAAAATAACCTACTCCAACACACATCCTCATAGTTCATGTTTCAAGTGTCACAATTTTGCATATGATTTCTCCCAACTTGTTACAAAATTGCTTTCTAGCATTATTCTTACTAGTTGTTCAATGCAATTCAAGTTTTCAATTTGTTTCATTCCTTTTCTTTTGTTCATTTCTCCCATACTTTTTTTCTATACAATATTTTCTTGCTTCTAGTTCTACTTGTCACATGATGAAAAAACAAAAAATGTTTGTTTCACCTCTTTCTCATATTCTTTTGACCTATATTTATTTGTATACTAAATTTATTTAATTCTAGTTCAATTGCATAGGTACCATGCTCATTTAATTGAATTTCATAAGTTCTTATGGAATCTATTCAAAGAAATGGTTATAAATGTGTATGCAATGGTCCTAAAGGAAATTTGGCAGATGGATTATTTAGAAAAAAAATGAGTTGAATAGATTATGAGAGTAACATTATGTGACTCTATACTCCAAACATAAATTTTGATGTCAAGTAGTTTTCATAACCATTGTATTACAAAAGCACATCCTTATGTTTTACCATGTCGATATAAAACTAAT
>ML777120.1:0-36717 GCA_009831015.1 Picea engelmannii
ATGGTTTGTTAATGGTAACAGTAACTTATATATTTTACTTTGCGAATTAAGTGTGTTTAATCCTGGTTAAATGCATTTGTTTTTAAATCCATGTAATGAATGGTGAACCGAGAGGTTAGGGTGAACCTGGGTAGTGAATAGGTACACTACAATTAACCTGTACCTTGAAAGGAGAGGTTCTTCCGAGGTGGTTGTTTGATGAATATGCACATGTTTCTATCAACAAGCATTGAAGGATGTGGGAGAAATTCTCCATCATTTCGTCCCTCTATCGCGTGAGAGGTTTCTCAAGCAACAGATTGAGAGAATCATCTACTCCGTTGTTTTTCTTTTATTCCACCATGGAGGGTTTCTTGGGTGTGCAAGAGCGATTGTCTTCAAGAGAGACAATCTTTAGACCCAACTTGATATACTTGGACCTTGTCAAGGACATGCACTGAAAGGAAAACGATCAAGAGCAGCCTGCTATGATACCACTGATTCTGATTATTTTCAACATGAAATGAGAGTGGAGATATAATAAAGAAATGTACATAGATATCTTAGATATCCAATATTATAATAAAAATGTATCGAAGATGCAACCATAAACATAGATATACAGTAATACACGATTTTCTATTAATGAGCGAAAATGTACAAAGAATGTAAAATACAGAGTGAAAGACTCGCTATAATGGTGGCATATTATCTTTGAGAAGAGATGTGATGGATACTCGCATCTGTGAAAATATCATTTTACAATGAGGCTCCAAAGGCCTTTTTATCATAAATAAAATCCAAAACCCTAACCCTGAAAAATGAAAAGCCAATAGTTTTGTGGACCCTGTTTTGGGTAGTTTGGTGTATCAACTTCCCAGGGGCGTAACTTTGGCATACGATCTCCATTTGGGGCGCACAATAGCTTGTTGGAAATGTATCATAGAGGCGATTCATTTTGGGTGCTCAATCAGAGCCTTTGGCTATCATTGAGAAGCTCGATCCTGGAAAACCTTCATTTAGGCCCTCAAGATGGCCCCGAAAGTAAAAAAATGCTAAAAATAGTAAATTACCAAAATTGCCAGAAAATTGTTTTGAGCTAGTTGGAAAAGGTGGGTGGCCACCGATATCCACTTGGATCAATCAATCCATTGAAACTACTCTTGTACAAATGTTTCATATTGCTTATGGTCCAGCATTGTCGTGAATCTATTCTCTGTCTACATGGGACTGTATCATTAAGCCTTGTGCGGAGAAATGACACACATTATGCTTGCACATTGCTGCACTTTCACACTTCAAATGGTTCTGCATCAGTGAGAAAAGTAATTTGCAAGATAGATCGTTGATTTATAGTAAATTAATTTTCTGTGAATTAGAAGGAAAGAACACACATTCTGTCAGTCTATTTTGAAGATACACAAGGTGTAGAGATACATAGTTTTGAGAGGATATCGATTCCCGAATCTTGTCACTGTGTTGGTTGTTGAATGGAGAATATGAAAATCTATTTATTATGATACAATGTATAGACATATTTTAATAAATATAAGTAGATTTATGTGTACTGTATGGGATGATTTTGTACGGGGGATTTTATGGATTTCAACGAGTTTTAATTAAGTTTTTTTTTCAAAGTAATTGTTGTTGAGTTCTTTGCCTGCTAACATGATATAGTGTGCTACAAGTGAGAAAGATGAGGTTCTTCATAAGTGGGGTAAGAAATCATGTGCATCTACTATATTTCTTTTTGAGCTAGCTTGGTTGGATACATATAGTAGATTTAGTTCTATTCATGTGTAGTGCATTTAGTTCAATTGTGTTATTGGTTGAAATGGTTGGTTGTTGTTGTGTTTTTGTTTTGCAAACATGATTCAAGTGGACCAGGGTTTCTTGCAGAGAGTGTGTAGGATGAAGACAATTAAAAGTTAACATGTGAAAAAGGTGTGTTGTTTTTTGCAAATTGCAGGACTTGTGGTGTTGGAATTTTCCAAATCTATGTTAGTTTGTAAGAAAGCATGTGCACTACATGCTATATTGCTAGGAAGATTAGAAACTGATTGTTATTTTTTGTAGTGCAGTTAATTCTACACTATTGCTGGTTGAAATGGCTTATTGTTGGGTTGTTTTATTTGCAGAGGAAATTTAGGAGGGTCAGGATTTATTACAGAAAGTGTGAGTATGAGAGACAATTAAATATTGATACGAAAGAAAGGTGTCCAAAAATACAAAGGTGTTGTCAATGTTCAAGTCTTTTGTGTTGGGAGTTGCATGAGTTGTGAAGTTGGGCTTCTATAAATCTATGTCAAAGGGTAATAAATGTTGTTCATTGGGTGCTATATGGTAAGGAAGATTAGAAATTGTTTCTTATTTTGAGTTTGCAGATATGAATATTCAGTTATGCTTATTATGCATATGTAATTAGGTTGTGTGCTTGTTGTCTAATAGTATATGCTTGATAAATAGTGAAAATGTTGTGTTATGTTGGAGTTTGTTTTGGTGTTTTATTGATCCTATTATTGTTCCTACAGTAAATTTGTGGGAAGAAAAGAATTAAAGGTGTATAGGGAAAGACCTTCGGGTGTGGTGCAATTAGCTCTGCTATGTTGTTGGTCAAAATGGTTGTCTATTTTTTTTTTTATTTTTTTTTTCAGATGTGATTTAAGCAGGTCATGGTTTGCTTTGAATTTTTTTTAGCATCCATCATGGTTGTGTCTTTTGTTGTTTGTACATGGTTTTTTCCTGGGATAGTGAACATTGGGTCTGTTTTCAATTCATGTGAGGATAATTTGAAGTGATTCTTATTTTTCATTTGCAAATATGGATATTCACCTATGTTTCTTGGATAGATGCAATATCCATGATGCAAGTGTTGTATTTTATTGGAATTATCTTTGGTGTTTTGTTTAAGGATGTTGCAGTTTATCTTGTGAAAAATTGTATGTGTTCATTGTTCTCTTTGAATTGCATTTGCATTTGAAGGTGTGGATAGTTGTGTTATTCGAAAGATATTACTACTACCTATGTGTGAAGACGTTTGTTTAGACAATTTTTACACATCACACATAGTTGTTTCTTCTTTTCTTTGCACAGGTTTTTTTCTTGGACAATAAATTATTTGTTTTGTTTTCAATTATGTGGGATATTTGAATTATGGTGCATCGGTAGGTCGATGCTGAAAATACTTTATTCGATGGACATGTGCAGGAACATGGTGCAGTTATGCCTTTCACATCTTTATTTGCATTTGGAGATGCAGATAGCTACATTTTTTCCAAAAGATATCTCTTCGTCTAAAAAGTCTGATGCAATTGTTGCAACACATGGTATCTTAGTTCATTTTCATATGTTGAGTGTTGCAAAGTGCAATGTGCTGCTACTTATGTGTGAAAATTTTTGTTTGGATGATTTATTTGCATTTCACATAGCTATGTCTTTGGTGCTTTGTGAAATTTGTTTGTGCATCGCATAGTGGACATTTGGTTTGTTGGAAATTCTCTAGTGTTCTTGCATTGTGGTCATTTTGCATGTTGGAACTAGAATTTCGACATGTTAGTGGTTGTGCAGATGACTTTGTTGTTGCTATGTTTTTTCGATTATGCATATCTATTTTCCATGTGCGTTCACATTGGGCACAAGTATGTGGAGGTAAAAATAAAGGGTTGTTTTGTTTTTTATGGTTATGCAGAAAAAAAGGCATGCTCGCAATATGCTATGCTTCTGCGGGTGGAGATTTGCAATAGTTATGTACATTGTTGTAATTCCTTGATTGTTGTATGTTGTGATGGATTTATTCATGTCTTTTTTTACAATTTCTTTGGGTACTTTTTTTGGTGCGATATGTTAATGTTGTTTGTAGATGCATGTTTTGCAAAGCAATCATGTAGACTATTTTAAATCCTTGCGGAACTAATCCATTGTTCCAACGATTGTACAAATGTTTCATATTGCTTTTACTCTACTATTGTTGGGTATCTATTCTCGGTCTACATGGGATTGTCTATTTTTAGGCCTTGTGTGGAGAAATGACACACATTGTCCTCACACATTGATTAAATTCCACACTTCCACACTTCAAATGGTTATGCATCGATGATTGTGATGAGAAAAGTAATTTTCAAGATAGATAATTGATTTGTAGTTAATTGATTTGTTTTGATTTAGAAGGAAATAACATGAATTCTTCCAGTCTATTTTGAAGATGCACAAGGATTAGAGATACACTTTCCTAAGTAGACCAAGTATAGCTATATGGATTGCATTCCTAGGGAGGATGAGCACAACGAATGATAATAGAACAAGCATTCGGTCAGACTATTTTGAATCCTTGTGCAACCTGCACACTTAAACTTAGCGTAGTTAAGATGTTGTGTTTTTTATCCTTGTGCAAGGAACTGGTACAGGTCATCATCCCGCATCGCAACACTTTTGTAGATGAAATTTCAAATAGTTATACATATGTGATTGTGCATGGCTATGTCTTTGGTTCTTTGTAAAGTTTGTTTTTGCATCATGTAGTGGACATTGGTCTATTGGCAATTCTCTGGCATTCTTGCATTGTCGTTGTTTTTCATGTTTGCACTAGCAGTTCCACATGTTGGTGGTTGTGTAGATGGATTTGTTACTGTGATGTTTCTTCGAGTGTGAATAACTATTGGCTATGTGCATTCACATTGGGCACAGGTATGTGGCAAAAATAATAAAGGGTTGTTATGTTTTCGACGGTTGTGTAGAAGAAATACATGCTCTCTATCTGTTATGCTTCTACGGGTGGACATTTTCAATAGTTTGTATTTATTGTAATGCCTTGATTGTTATATGTTATGATGGATTTATTCATGCTAGTTTTTAAAATTTGTTTGGGTGATTTTACTGGTGTGATTTGTCAATGTTATTCACAGGTGCCTGCTTTGCAAATCAATTGCGCATATTATTTTAAATATTCTTTCAGTCGATTAATTGTTCCAACGCTTGTATGGATGTTTCATATTGCTTGTGCTCTGGCATTGTCATGTATCTATTATTGGTCTACATGGTACTATATCTTTAAGCCTTATGCAGAGAACTAGAACACGTTGTGCTCACACATTGTTGCACTTTCACATTTCCACACTTCAAATGGTTTCACACTTCCACACGTTGTGAAAAATATATTATCTTCTACCCACCAACTGATGAGTAGTTTTTTGGTGTTATGTTCTTTATTAAATTGTTTAAAAAATCCTATGATCATGTGCTTTTCAAGTTGTAGAAATTTATAATATTTCTCTAATTTTGAAAGTTGATAAGACCCAATGCATCTTCCTTAATCATTAAGAATTGTTTTGTTTTTAAGATCAGTGTGGGAAATAATCCATTCCAATGCTTCTGAGCAAGGAATAATTAGAATCCTTGTAGCAATGGAATGAAGTTTGGACCTTCTGATATTGGAATACAATATCATCGACATTTCACATGCTAGGATCACTAGGAGGGATTACATTGGGGCAATACTACTCATGGGTTCTTTTGTAAATCTCTCCCCATCCTCAAAAAGGAATTTGGGAATGGATCTATGAGTTTTAATCCTTATAAATTGGCCTCACTCGCTCAATATCTAGTATGGAGATTTAGATGACTGGGATAAACTGCTTTGGATTTTATTCTAATTCAATTTATACATGTTCCATGGTTTCAATCATATGTTGTTTTCCCTTGGGATATTTTTAATGGATCCTATAAGAGTATCTCCTTGGAGGCATTATATTCAAGAAAATACAATGAACTTAACATCATAAACCTAGTTTTAGATACACAAGGATTAGAGATATAGAGTGATAAGAAATACTATGCATTGTGTACTATACTTCCTGGAATATTAGAAATCGATTGTTATTTTGCGTAGTGCAGTTAGTTCTACTTTGTTGCTAGTTGAAATGGTCGATTGTTGTTTTTTTATTTCTTTATAGAGGCGATTTAAGTGGGTCATGGTTTCTTAAAGAAATCGTGAGCACGAGAGACAATTAAAAATTGAAAGGAAAGAATGGCATTCAAAAAGACAAAGGTGTTGTGAATGTTCAAGTGTTGTGTGTTGGGATTTGCATGAGTTGTGGTGTTGGGATTCTACAAATCTATGTCATGTGGTAAGAAATGTCATGCATTGTGATCCAGATTTATGAGCGGAATGAAATGAAACCACAGATTTATAATATTAACATAGAGACATAGTGAAAAATAACAGAGATACATTAAAACTTGGCTTCTATTAAATAATAAATATGATGAAAACTACAAAATGCAAATTGAAAACAAGCTTGCTAGAATGATGGCAGCTTATCTCTGAGAAGAGATGTGACAGCCACGCTCATTCACAAGAAGATGAGTACAATGAGGCTCTAAAGGCATTTTTACAATAAAAATGAATGCCAAAACCATATACATCCAAATACCTAACCCTAGGAGATGAAGCACCAAAAGTCATGTGGGCCCCGTTGGGGTAAGTTAGTACATCAACTTCTCAGGGTCATAACTTTTTCATATGATATTCGTTTAGGGTGCATGATAGCTCGTTGGAAGGGTATTAATGAGGCGATTCATTTAGGTGGCTAAAAAGAGCCTTCAACCATCAATGAGGTTCATTATCATGAAAAATCATCATTTAGGCCCTCAAAATGGCCCTGGATGTTCAGGAACCAAAAAAAATGTTAAAAGTAGTAAGTTGCCAAAAAACCTCTTTTGATCTAGGTAGACAAGGTGGGTGGCCACTGATATACTCCTAGATCAATCCTCCCCCCTTAGGAATCAACAATATCCATTTCATTGAGTGCCCCCATCATATGAGGACATTTCTATTGAATTTGGCCATGGGTGAGCCACTTGCCTTGGTGCAGGCACTGCCCTTCTTTGACAACCCGATAAAGATAGATCCTCTGCTGGAAAGTTCCCTTGATATGTTTTTCCATGATATTATGAGTGGATTCATGTTCCATGCAGTCATGGTTGATCTCTTTTGGTTTCAATTGTTCTGCTATCTCCGACGTGTCCAATAATGGTGGAAAATAAGGCTGAAGGAGGTCCACATTGAATATTGAGTGAAAGCCAAGGAATGGGGGAAGGTTGAGCTCAAAATAATTATCACCCACAACCTTGGGGATGGTGGCAGGTCCATAATGGAGTGTATGAAGCTTTCGATGAGGCCCTTTAAGGTGTTATTTCTGTAATTGCAACCAAAATTTGTCTCCCACCTGAAACTAGTGTGGCACCTGATGTTGATCATGGAATTTCTTGTACTTGGAATTAGACTTCTGTAAAATATGTTAAACTTGTTGGAAGATGTGTTGGATCTACTCAATGAATTGGGTGGTTTTGTCATCTCTAGTTGGATCATGCGATGATTCTGCTTGGGTAGCCGTAAGGGGTAGTGCAACATCCATGGGACACAATGGTTGAAATCCTAACCCCACCTAAAAGTGGATGTGGCCATTTGAGCCATGTATGGATTTTTTGTAGTTTTGATTAACATAGGGAAGACTCTCATCCTATGTGCAGGGGTTCTTGGAATTGTACATGTGCAGGATGTGCACGATCATCTGGTTGACGACCTCAGTTTGGCCATCCATCTGGTGGTGTAAGGCAGTGGACTTGGTGAGATTGGTGTCCAACAATGAGAAGAGGCTCGACTAGAATCTGCTAAGGAACTGACTATCCCAATCTGAGATAATGGTTTGTGGGATCCCAAAGTGTATACACACTCGTTCAAAGAAGAGCTTGGCATTGGCCTGCGTTGTGATGCTCTTCTTGCATGCGGCCATAATTTCCATCTTGGAAAAGCGATCAACAATCACAAAAACACAGTCATTTCCCCACTTGGTCAACAGAAGGAATGACATGTAGTCCATTGAGATGGATTACCAAGGCCTATCAGGAATAGGAAGAGGAGTGTATAGGCCTTGTTTCTTAATGGTTGGTTTGGAAATAATGCAGGTAGTGCAACACCAGATATAGTTACTGACATATTTCTGAAGTTTCGACCAGTAGAAATGTCATTGCAACACTTCCACTATATTTTCCACGTCGAAGTGTCCTCCCACCCGATTGTAGTGGGATTCCCAAATTATCTTCGCTCGCTCACTTGATGGAATGCATATATGTCCTAAATGGCACAACAACCCATCCTGAAGATGGAAAATGGTGATAGATGTGTTTTCATTGATCCGAAAAGATCTTTTCATGATTGTGGTTGAGTTTTTAATTGCATGCGTTAATTAACCATTTAAGAAGTTGAATGAAAGAGGATGAATTTAATGAGGAAACATAGCAGCCAAAAGAAAATATACAGATCTAAACTGAAGCAATAAGAACAACAAACCATCACAAGATAATTGATAAAGAAGTTTGGTACAAAATTGCCTACGTCTCCAAGCCTTTGTCTCAGTGGGGCAGGCTTCTTTATTAATTCTTCAATGTTTGTACAGTATAGAAAAGTACATCAAATGGATCTCATACTAGTCTCACTATGTTCTTCTTGACCTCAAAAATTTAACACAACTGACGGCACTGAAAAATACTGAGTGTAGCTCTCAAAAATGGTCTGCAAGCATCTGCTCCTCAACAACTTCCCTACATAAAAAATGGCTTTGGCTTGGCTTTGCTTCAGCATAAATCTGATATGAATGTCCTCCATGGCCTCAAATAGGCCTGGTTTTTATAGATCTAAAGTTGGTTATCTATCCCCAACTTCCTCCCAAAATATGGGCTCCAAAAATGCCCAATATCTCCCAAAAATGGGCCAAATCCTCCATTAACATGCTTAAAAATCAATTAAAATCTTAAAACATTATAAAAAAACCACTTTTGTTACAAAAATCACAGAGTAGCCCCCTATAGGGAACACGCCCCTGATTTCATGGCACCTGCAGAGGATCCAAGGTTGGAAAGAGAGGGTGCTTAGTTGGGCTAAGCCCCTTTTGGAGCGTGCCCCCCTGGTCTCATGGGATTCTCAAAGATCAATGGGTTGGAGCTTATCCCCTTGTGCACCCATACACCAAACATTAAAGTTTAAATAAATTAAAACTCGTTTCATATAATAATAAACATGGTATCGCATTGGTAGTTGGACTTTTCCCAAAGCTTGGCACCTACCAAGAGGTCATGGGTTCGAATCCCATGGACTCCAAAACTTTTTTGACATATGAACCTATTGACCAATCCCATGGTGCCACATGGAAGCCCATGACTAGGCCATGTGGCACACAACAATTCGTCAACAAACTGCCACTTGTCAACTGTTGGGTGGATCCCTGTCACTGACCAGTCACCTTGCAACCTGCCACATGTCACCTCTGCCACTACCACATGTCACCTCTAGAGAGTTCCATGTCACCCTTTGACTGTTGACCTTTTTTTGAATTTTTAGTTGTTTGGGAAAATGGTCAGAGTGCGATAAATCTCATATACAACATCCATTTGAGAAAGTAAATATATGGCAGAATTGAGAGAATGAGACAGACACAATGGCGTTGGTTTCATCGAGTTTTGAGCACTTTCATTTTTGAACCTTTTTTAGCCCTGTAGGGCTCCTAGATCTGATTTTGGATCACACCTCCCCACTAAAGGACCTTTTGTTCCCCAAAAGGTTACTGACTAGTCAACAAGCTCGAGATAGGCCACCCAACTTGTCCTCTGTCTTGAAACTCTATCCTGTGCACCTGTCTCATCAAGATCAACTGTAACACAATCATGACAACTGACAGTATATTGTTAGTTGTTTGAACCCTGTTACATCTTACTGAAGCCACTATCATCCATGTAGACAACATTACTAATGATAGCATCAAAAATATGACTGCAAATGAACTGATATACTTGAAATATTTGCACGGCATGAGCTTATCTTGAAGCAACTTATGATTGATTTTCCATTCAACAATCATTTCTTGTTCTTGCTTAAGATCAATTACTTCATTTGAAACAATTATTGGTTTGTTTCTTGCTTGCACTGCCTTCTTTAATTGTTCCATTGTTTGAAGTGTTTTATTTACCTTAACATGATGAGCATGAACCACATAATCTTGACCTGCTTTGGTTAATTGATATTGATTCTTTGTCCTGTAGAATATTGCCTTGCGATCATATAAGTATGGACTACCTAAGACCATTCCACATTCTCTTAATGACACTACATCACATATTACTTCCTCCACATACTTAGATGAAATTGCAAATTTGATTGTGCACTACTTTGTTATGTGCATTTGATGATGATTGTTTATCCATTTAAGTGTGTAAGGCTTATGATGTACTTGTGCTTTTAACCCCAATTGCTTAACCAATTCTTCTGAGATTAGATTAGATTGAGATCCACTGTAGATTAATGTGTCTATCTTAGTGTGTCACATGATGGTCCTTATATGAAACAAGTTACTTCTACAATCAATGCCTTCACCAATTTTACTTGTCATACCAACCAATGAGATCTTTGATTCAACACCTAAATCTGATCCCAAGTCTGTGGGTCTTGTTGTTGTTTCCACTGTTTTCATTCTCTTATTTTCCTTGAACCACTTTGGCCTCTTCTCGGGATGCAACTGCCAACATCTATCCTCATCATGTCCCTCCTTCTTGCAATGCTTGCAAGACTTCCCTTCCTTCCTCGTCACTGCATTTGAATTCTTGCCATGCCATTTCCTCTTGTCCTCTTTCCTTGAAGATGATTCCCCTGATACACCTACTTTCCCCGCTTCAATGTATGTATCTTGAACAGAAACTTCATCAAGGTTATTCGGTCCAAAAATGAATACAATGTTTCTGATATGCGCAGGTAAACCTCCTATATATTTCATAAGAGTTTATTGTGTATGTAATGGGATATCTAACATCAATGCCATTTTACAAAAGCTATCTGTATACTCTTGCACTGTTTTTCCTTTTCTTACTTTTAAAGATTGGCATTCAATTAATGCTTTTTCTTAATAACCCAAAGGATAAAATTGTTTTCTAAGTGCAACAATGAAACTTTTCCATGATGGAAATACATTACCCACTTGTTGTGTTCCATTTTGTAACCTGCTTTGCCACCAGATGAGAGTTGTACCTGCAAGTCTCAAAGATGACAACTTGATTTGTGTGGCCTCATCCTTGATCTGTTGCACACTGCAGTAAACCTCCATCTGTTTGACCCAATTGTCAAGTTTCTCTGCATTTACTTCACCATCATATATGGGTAACTCAAATTTAACATCAAGTTTTAACAATGGCATTTCATTCTTATGTTTATGAACATGTTTCTTTGCATTAGATTTAAGAATTGAACTTGAAGAAGAAGGAGAAGAAGGAGGTGATGATGGAGGTGAAGGAGGAATCTGAGGATGATCCTCTTCCTCTTCACTTTTTCCCTTTGAAGATTCACCCAAAACTGGTCTCTTTCGTTCCAAGTAATCCTCATACAAAACTTTCACCATCTTCGACATAGCAAGGAAAGTTTTCTGGAACTCTTTCTCATCCTGAGAAAGCCCTTCTTCCAA
Organism: Picea engelmannii; assembly: GCA_009831015.1. NCBI lineage: Eukaryota > Viridiplantae > Streptophyta > Pinopsida > Pinales > Pinaceae > Picea > Picea engelmannii. Next base: position 11,481 of record ML777120.1, read on the forward strand.
TGCCATCTTATCGCTATGAGAAGATCTCTTTCTCAATCCAATTAATGGATTCTCTTCAACAATATCACCTTCACAACATTGTATCTTTTCCCTGGTTAACATGCAAAACTCAAATCCAAACGTCAACTAGCTCTGATACCACTTGATCCGAAAAGATCTTTTAATGACTATGGTTGATTTTTTAATTGCATGCATTAATTAACCATTTAAGAAGCTGAATGAAAGAGGATGAATTTAATGAGGAAACATAGAAACCAAAAGACAATATATATATATATATCTGAACTGAAGCAATAAGAAAAAAAAACCATCACAAGAGAATTGATAACGGAGTTCGGCACAAAATTGCCTACGTCTCCGGGTCTTTGTCTCAGTGGGGTAGGCTTCTTTATTAATTCTTCAATGCTTTTATAGAACAAAAAAAGTACATCAAATGGATCTCATACTGGTCTCACTGTTTTCTTCTTGACCTCATAAATCCAACACAATTGAAGGTACTAAAAAATACTGAGTTTAGCTCCCAAAAATGGTCTGCAAGCGTCTGCTCCTCAACAACTTCCCTGCATAAAAAATGGCTTTGGCTTGGCTTTGCTTCAGCATAAATATGATATGACTATCCCCCATGGCCTCAAATAGGCCTGGTTTTTATAGATCTAAAGTTGGTCATCCATCCCCAACTTCCTCCCAAAATATGGGCTCCAGAAAAGCCCAATATCTCCCAAAAATGGGTCAAATCCTCCATTAACAGGCTTAAAAATCAATTAAAATCCAAAAACATTATAAAAAAACCACTTTTGTTACAAAAATCACAGAGTAGCCCCCTATAGGGAACGCTCCCCTGATCTCATGGAACCTGCATAGGATCCAAGGCTAAAAAGGGAGGGCACTTAGCTAGGATAAGCCCCTTTTGGAGTGCACCCCCCTAGTCTCATGGGATTCTCCAAGATCCTTGGGCTGGAGCTTATCCCCTTGTGCACCCATACACCAAACATTAAAGTTTAAATAAATTAAAAATCATTTCATATAATAAGAAACATGGTGGCACATTGGTACTTGTACTTTTCCCAAATCTTGGTGCCTACCAAGAGGTCATGGGTTCAAATCCCATGGGCTCCAAAAGGTTTTTGACATATGAACCTATTGACCAATCCCATGGTGCCACATGGCATCCCATGATTGGGCCATGTGGCACCCAATAATTCGTCAACAAACTGCCACTTGTCAACTGCTGGGTAGATCCCTATCACTAACTAGTCACCTTGCAACTTGCCACATGTCACCTCTACCACTTCCACGTGTCACCTCCAAAGAGTGGCACGTCACCTTTTGACTGTTGACTTTTTTAAAAACTTTTTAGTTGTTTGGGAAAACGGTCGGAGTGTGATAACTCTCGCATACAATGTTTGTTTGAGAAAGTAAATATATTGCCGGAATCGAGAGAACGAGATAGACGCAATGGCGTTGGTTTCATCGAATTCTGAGCACTTTCATGTTTGAGTCTTTTTTAGCCCTGTTAGGCTCTTAGATCCGATTCTAGATCATTCACCCAACATCTGGTAGGTCTTGGTGAATTCATCATCTATCACATAGAGGTGGGGCCATCTAGAGGTCTCGTGGCTACAAGAATCAACCAATGTGGTGAGTGTCATGACTGGAGGTCAGTTGAGGAAATCATCGAATCGATTGGTACTTCCTCTTTTATACTTGATGTTGAGGTGGAACTACTAAAAATACATGGATCACTTATGATGGCGATCATTCTACAAATTTCCTTGTGTCTCCATGAAATTCAGTGGCTTATGATCAGTGTGGACGACTGTCTCCTTCCCGAGAATGTAAAGCCTCCACTAGCAGCAGGCTTTCACAATGGAGTAAATTTCTTTGTCATAATGAGGGTACTTGTGGATGAAATATGATAGTGTCTCAATATGATAGGCACAAGGTGGTAATGCTAAGTTATGATTGTGACCACAACATAGTCTGAAACATATATCTCAATCTCAAAGGGTTGTTGCAAGTTAGGTAATGAAAGCAATGGGGAAGAGCACAAGCGCTTCTTCAAATCATCGAATGCTTTATGTTGGGACAAGCCCCACACAATTATTTCCTTACCACCACCTTTGGTTATTTGGCTAAGGGCCCATGCAATAAGGGAGAATCCCAAGACGAACCTTGGATAGAAATTGGCAAGGCCTAAGAATATCTAAAGCTCAATGAGTGTGGGTGGGGATGGCCAGTCATAGATGACTTGGATCTTGGTTGGATCAACATGCACACCATGCACATAAAACATGTAGCCTAGGTATTGGACCCTTTCCATGTCGAAGGATCATTTTTCCAAGTTGACATATAGCTTGTGCTACTGTAGAGTGTGTAGAACCTACTGAATATGTTGCAAGTGTTCTTCCCAAGTCTTGTTGTAGATGAGGATTTCATCTATATACACCACCAAAAAAGAATCAGTGAAATGCCGGAATATATCCTCCATCATGCTCATGAAAGTTGTTGGGGGATTTTTCAAACCAAAGGGCATGACCAGCCATTCAAAACGTCCTTTTGACTTGAAGGCAATTTTCCATACATCTTTTGGTTCTATTAGGACCTGATGGTAGATAGACTTCAGATCAATCTGACTAAAGTATTTGGACCCCTTGAGCTGATCAAGGAGATCATCAATTCATGGAATCAGGTACCGGCTCATGAATGTGATTTTATTTAGATCTCGGTAATCAATGAAGATTCACCAAGTCCCATCTTTCTTCTGCACCAACATGATTTGGATTCCTCAAGGTGATGAGCTAGGTTGGATGTGCCCCTTGTGGAGCAGTTCTTGGATCTAATGCTTGATCTACTCATTTTCTAGAAGAGAGTTGCGATATATTGGCCCATTGGGTACCAATGCGCTAGGGGTCAAATTGATGGGATGCTTGACCTGACAGTGCAAAGGTACCCTAGTAGGTGATGAGAAGATGTCTTTGTATTATTCCACAACCTTATCCACTTCTTTCTGATACGTGGAGAGGTTGATTGCGGAGGCCATGGATGTGGCTGCAACATTTTTATCACTCTAAGAGAGAATCATGAAGAAGAAAAACTTCCTATTCTGAGCAATGACCGTCCTACATTGATTGGCATAGATCAAGGAAATATCACTAGGTGGGACAACCTTGGGTATCCCGTACAATTTCCTGTTCAAAGTAATAACAACATTGTGAGGCCTAGACTCATATACAACATGCAATTTCCATAAATAAGGTTGGACCAAAAGAACATCACAAAATTCAAGGGGGGAAACATCACACAATACCCCATCTTTGAGTGGTTTGATGTCATACAACAAGCGAGATTGTTGGATGATGCGAAGATTGCTTCCTTGATGGAGCCAACTGATGGTGTAGGGATACGGGTGCGGAGTTGTTTGTAGGGATAGCTGCTTGAAGACCTCTAATTATATGAGGTTCTTCTGGATACCACTATCAACTATGAATTCCAGTGGAGTTCCTTTTACCCACATTTCTGAATGAAATATGTGCTCTCCTTCCTTTAGCTCATCAGGTTCATTGGGTTGGATCTTAGTGGTAGAAATAGTGGCATTGGGTTCTGTTTCAATGATATTTCTCCCCTTTTCTAGTTTTGAATCAGAGTCAGAACCCACATCTGATTCAAAGGATTTTACCTCAGCCACCAATGTCTGCTTTGAGCGGTAATCAACAGTGTTATGCCAAGGGATCTTATGGAAGTCGCACCACTTCCCAGTATTTTTATTTATTTTCCCATTGTCCTTATTTTCTTGTGGCTTGGATTGGTTGTCCTAAGGTTTTCCATATTTTATCTATCCTTTTTTATGCAGTTTGGGGCTTCCCTTTCCCTGCTTATTCTGTGAGGGGTTCCCAGACCCAAACTGTCAAGTCTTTTGTTCCAGCTTCTGCTTGATTTTAATGGCATATCTACAGGTTGTTCCCAAGGATGAGATGTCCAAAAAATCCATTTCTTTCTGGATGTATCTATGCATACCATCGCAGTACTTGAGCACCATATGTCTCTCAGAATATTTGATACCCAACTTGGTGTGAAAGGTATGGAAGACATTAGTGAACTCTGGCACTATTTGGTCTCTTTCCTACCGCAATGTGGCCCATCTTGTATACAGGTCGTCATTGTTGGATTTAATTCTCACACACTTGAGATTTATTTTTCCTAAGGTTTTTTCTTGTTTATAAGTCATAATTAGTCATTATCTAGTCTCCTATATTTTAGGGGAGAATATTCCACCTGAAGAATATTCTCTTCAGTTGACACTTCAGTTTGACTAGTTGAGTTGAGTCTAGATGTTGCATTGGTTTTGTCCCCATGCAACATTAGGATCATCACCATGCTAATAAACGCTTTCCTTGGTATCATCACTAGACTGGCGCATTACCCTTGATTCCTTGATCTAATCCTCACTACACTTTGTTCAGTCAGTTAACTAAAGATTGGTTGACTAGTTAACTCAGCTAGGTGGAAGTTCACTCCCATAACTACTTGAGAGACTATACTAGGTGGAATTTCAGTGCCGTGACTATTGGTGTGTGTCCATATCACTCTTGACCACCACTATGGCACATTGGTTCTCCTCCAGTGTGCATTGATTGATTTATATAGAGTATATCATGTGTAAATTATTCATTATTCATTACAGTTAATGAGAATTCTTCCATTCTTTCTCTCTTGCTTATTCTTTATCAATTTATCTCTTCAAATGTGTGTGGTATTTTCTAGATATATCTATTTTTTGTAGTTTCAAAACATTTACATGGTATCATAGCCGACAGACTGCTAAGCAAAAGCTACACCAAATTTTTTTGCAGGTACAAAAGATTGAAGACAGCGGAAAGATGGATTTCCCAAAAGAATTCATTCTTACACCTTACAACTACTTTGCATGGAAGGAGAAAATATTCATGCATATATGAACCAAAGGATTGTACAGGTTAACATTGAATATAGACAAATAACTAACATCAGCCATAGAAAAATCCAAGTACTTAAATCGAATGAATGAAGCATTCAAAACAACTTGTAGTCTTATTTCTCCTGATCTCCTTTTTAACATATATTCCTGTAAGATTCCCAATGAAGCTTGGATCACATTGGAATGGATATTTGGAAAACAAGATGAGATGAGGGGACAGATGATGGATGTGGAATTTCTCACATTGTATCCAAAAAGCTTCGACAATATCCAAGATTTCTTTACAAAATTCAAGGATTTACTGTCGCAACTCAAAGCTTGCGGGGTTGATAAATATAAGGAGGAAAAAAAATGGTTCTCACCATTCTCTCCAAATTTGGTCTTGAATTATCTTTAATCATATTCACATTCAATTCTATCATATTCTCCTCTGGATCCACCTGGAATATTCCTTCTCTTGAGGACTTTATCGAATCCCTGACACAAGAGCAAACCAAGCTCATCAACATGGGAAAAATCAAAGGCCCAAAGGTGCATGCACTCACTGTGCAAGATGGCAGCCATAAATATCAGAAATATAAATATAAATACAAAATGAAATCTCATGCACATCTGAAGAAGGAAGGGTACACAAAACCCTTCATCAATGCCTCCGGATCCAAAGGGGAAAAGGGAAGAAAATGGGAGAAATGCACGTACTGTCACAAAGGATTCCATTCAGAATCCACATGCATGAAAAAAAAAATAGATGTAATGACTCAAATACTTCAGAAAAATAAAATTGGAGATAGCATCCCCGAGGGTGCCAAGAAGAAGAAGCCAAAAATATCAGAATCCCAAGAAAGACAATTCTATCCATGCCTCAATTTCCATCAACTCCTCTCTCGATGCTTGGATCATAGATTCAAGAGCATCACATCACATGAATGCCTCAAAAGTAGTCTATTCTTCATTGGATGCATGCAAAGGTCCTCCTATTCTAATGGGGGACAACTCTTCACTCGAAGTCACCAACAAAGGAAGGATTGAACTCACCAACGGAAGCTTCAAGAATGTGTTGCACATTCCCAAACTTTTCGTCAACCTTCTCTCCATGTATCAGATGATGAATTTTGGCACCGAAAAGAAATTCATATGCACACAAAATGTTGTGGACATCTATGACATGAAAACAAACTCTAGGGTTTCTACCGGTGAGGTAAATCATCAATCTAGAGTATACATTTTCTGAATTTATTGAGCCAGACTTTGCTTTACTACTTACCCATGATGATTAAAGTAGTAGGATATGGCATGAAAGGTTTGGACATTTCAATTTCAAATATATGCAATAGCTTAGAAAGAAAATATTGGTTGATGGTCTACCAGACATCCATTTCTCCAAGGGAGTATGTGAGGGATGTGTTCTTAGAAAACACCATCAAGAGAAATTCGACAAAGGAAAATATCAGAGAGCTTTCGTGCCTTTATATCTGATACATAGTGACCTTATGGGTCCCTTTCCACATCCATCGATCAATAAAGTGAGGTTTGTTCTCATTTTTTTTGATGATTTCTCACGTTTTACATGGATTTACTTTCTCAGGAAAAAATCTGAGGTCTTTCAACACCTGAAATATTTCAAAGCCCTGGTTGAGACATAGTCCTGAAAGAAAATAAAAGTCCTATGAACTGATAATGGGGGAGATTATGTCAATCATGAGATCCATAATATTTTCCATGAGGAAGGGATTTGGTTGCAGTAAACAGTTCCCTATAATCCACAACAAAAAAAATTTATTGAGCGGAAAAACAGATCTCTAAAGGATATGGCATCTTGCATGCTATATGCAAAGTCACTACCACAGAGACTGGGCCGAAGCACTTAATTGTGAAACATACATCCAAAATAGATCTCCCTATAGATATATCAAGGATAAGACCCCCTACAAGGCTTGGAGTGGACTCAAACTGGAAGTGACCCACTTTCATATTTTTGGTTCACGTGCATGGTCTAGATTCCCTCTGAAATGAGGAAGGCACTTGATCCACATAGAACTGAGTGTATTTTTGTTGGATACCCCGAAAATGTGACAGGATATAGACTTATTGATATTTCCTCAGACCGACTCATCATTGAGCAAAGTTTTCAATTCGAGGAAAGTGTATTGCATGTACCCCAGTAGCCGCATGCAGACACCTTCATTCTTCCACCTGTCCGAGATGATGAGCATGCACATGCCAACTCTTTTTCATATGAGAGTTCTTATTTAGAGGACTCAGATGATTTAGATACAGAGTCAATATAGTCATATGTAGAGTCATAGCATCCATATGTAATTGCAGAGCCAGAGTAGAGGCCCAAGTGGGCGCAGACTACTCTTCAAGATGTAGGGGATATTGTTGGTGATCAATATGATACTAGGAGGAATCGATCTGATTTCAAGAAGCCTCCTATTGCAGTCACTACCACTAAACCATTTCCCTCCAGGCATATTTTATTGGTTCAGTCTTCAGATCCATAGTCTTATGGCGAGGTTGTAGGAAATCCATTTTGGGAATACTCCATGCAGGAGGAGTACAACTCCCTCCTCGAGAACCAGACCTGGGATCTGGTTCCCCTTCCTTCTAGGAGGAAACTTGTCAGATGCAGATGGGTCTACAGGACCAAGAGAGAAGTGGATGGATATATTAGTAGATACAAAGCCAATATTGTTGCGAAAGGCTTTCATCATGTGCATGGTATTGACTATGATGAGACCTTTGCTTTAGTAGTGAATATGGATTTCATATGATTGCCACTTTCCATTGCAGAAGCCAAGGGATGGGAATTCCATCAAATGGATGTGAAGAATGCATTTCTTCATGGTGATCTCTCTGAGGAGATATATATGGAGCAACCCCATGGATTTATGCAGGACTCATATTTGGTCTACTGACTGAAGAAGTCCCTTTATGGCCTCAAGCAGGCTCCAAAGGCATGGTATGCCTAGATGGACTCCTACCTAATGTCACAAAACTTTGTACGTTGTAAATCAAACCCGAATGTCTACATGCTTGGGATGACTGATTCACTTCTACTCTTAGTTATCTATGTTGATTGTTTGTTGATCACTGGTTGCTCGACTTCAACAATTGTTGCAGTCAAGAGGATTCTACATGAAAGGTTTTTGATGATGGACATGGGTCCACTACACTTCTTCCTTGGACTCAAGATCAGTCAAGATGCATCAGACATCAAACTGTCTCAGGCCAAGTATGCATGATATCTCCTTGAGATATTTCACATGATGGAATGCAAGTCTGCTCTGAATCCTTTCCAATCATGATTCAAACTTGAGGATGGTGGGGACACTCCATTGGTTGAAAAAACATTGTACAGACAACTAGTGGGGATCTTGTTGTATCTCACACACTCCAGACCATACCTATCCTATGCATTTGGCATAGTTTCTAGGTTCATGCAGGAGCCGCATGAGCTACATTGGAAGGTTGCAAAGTGTATCCTTCAATACGTATAGGGAACTGTCACCTTTGGGATTCATTATGCAACAGACTCTAAATTAGATCTCATTGGGTTTACTGATTCTGATTGGGATGGCGATAGAACTGATCGTAAGTCCACATCTGGTTACTCACTCATTATTGGTTCCAGGCCTATCTGTTGATCGAGCAAGAATAAAGCCACCATTTCTCTATATTTAGTTGAGTCAGAGTACAAAGGGGCAGTTAACATAACCATTGAGGATATGTGGCTACAACATTTTCTCAATGAGTTGGACATTCATTTTCATCGGTCGATCGTCATCTAGTGTGACAACTAAAGCACTCTAAAGTTCTGTAGAGATCCAGTTCAGAGGTAGTGGATGAAGGACATAGATATCCACATGAAATACATATGGTACCTAGTACATGAGGGGATAATCGACCTATAGTTTTGTCCTTCAGCAGAACAACTGACATACATCTCCACCAAGACCTTCACTGAGCAGAAGTTCCATTCTCTACGAAGTTGTCCTGGAGTGAAGGACATAGTTGCCTAACAACTTTCAATTCTTATTTTTACATACATTGTACCTCGAGAGGGGGTTTTTTCCATGAGGTTTTCCCTCTTTCCTCACTTTATTTCAATGTATATTTTGTATTTAGGTACCTAACATGGCCTCATTGTCAGGACCCATTCTTTATTTTCACCATAGTGATGTTCATGGGGTGTTGGAGTTACTTCACACACACTTGGGATTTCTTTTTCCTAAGATTTTTTCCTTGTTTATTAGTCATAATTAGTCATTATCTAGTCTCCTATATTTTAGGGGAGAATATTCCACATGGAGAATATTCTCTTCAGTTGACACTTTAGTTTAACTAGTTGAGTTGAGTCTAGATGTTGCATTGGTTTTGACTCCATGCAACATGGGGATCATCACCATGCTGATGTGCACTTTCCTTGGGATCATCATCATACTGGCACATTACCCTTGATTCCCTGATCTACTCCTCACTACACTATGTTCAGTCAGTTAACTAAAGATTGATTGACTAGTTAACTCATCTAGGTGGCAATTCACTCACATAACTGCCTGAGAGACTAGACTAGGTGGCATTTAAGTCCCATAATTGTTGGTGTGTGTCCAGATCACTCTAGACCAACACTATGGCACATTGCTTCTCCTCCAATGTGCATTGATTGAGTTATATAGAGTATATCATGTGGAAATTATTCATTATTCATTATGATTAATGAGAATTCTTCCATTCTTTCTCTCTTTCTTCTTCTTTCTCAATTTCTCTCTGCAAATGTGTGTGGTATTTTCTAGCTAGATCTATTCTATGCAGGTTCAACACATTTACAGTCATAAATTCCAATAGGGTAGTATTGTTCCTTAATAGAATCCTTGAAGGAACTCCAAGTGGGTGCAACTGCAAATAATGTGGATCCCTCTATTTCCTTTTTCTCACAGAAAGTCTCCCACTAATCTTTGACATGGGGACGACCTTGAGGAGCATAAATGTAATATTTTCTCTATTGGAAAAGTTGTGGACAGAAAAATGCCCTTATAGAAGGTTTAACCATTTATCTACGACATCGACATATATTTTACCTTAAAATATAGGAATATAAAAATTGATCTATACCTTGAAGGGGGTGACGCCTCCGTCTGAGGTGGATGTGTCACTTGTCGAAAACCATTGAAGGATTTGTGCAAAGTTGTCGATCATCGCATTCCTTTGTCGCTCAAGGGCTTCCTCGAGAAACATTTTGAAAGGATCTCATGTCCCATAATCTTTCTTTTTTCCCACCATGGACAATTTCTTGGGCATGTAAGAGAAGGTTTCCTCAAGAGAAACAAGCTCAAGACCCAACTCTCTATATCCTGACCACATCAGGGACATGCATTAAAAAACATGATAAGGAGAAAACTGCTCTGATACCAATGATCCATATTTATGAGAGGAATGAAATGAAACCAGAGATTTATAATATTAAAAAAGATACATAGTGAGCAATAACAAATATATAGTAAAACTTGGCTCCTATTAAATAATAAATATCTTGAAAAATGTAAAATGTAGACTGAAAACAAGCTTGTTAGAATGGTGACAGCTTATCTTTGAGAAGAGATGTGACGGCTACACTCATTCGCAAGAAGATGAGTACAATGAGGCTCTGAAGGAATTTTTACAATAAACATGAATGAAAAAACCATAGACATCCAAAAACCTAACCCTAGGATATGAAGTGCCAAAAATCATGTGGGCCCCATTGGGGTATGTTAGTACATCAACTTCCTAGGGTCGTAACTTTTGCATACGATCTTTGTTTAGGGCGCACAATATCTCATTGGAAAGGTATTGATGATGAGATTAATTTAGGAGGATAAATAGGAGCCTTTGGTTATCATTGAGGTGCCTAACCATGAAAGAGCGTTGTTTAGGCCCTCAAAATGGCCCCAAAAATTTAGGAAATGAAAAACTGCTAAAAATAGTAAGTTTCCAAAAAAACAATTTTGAGCTAGTTGGACAAGGTGGGTGTCCACCGAGATCCTCCTGGATCACATTGGGTGTTGTGTGTTGGGAGTTGCATGAGTTTTGGTGTAAGAAATATATTTCAAAGGGTAAGAAATGTTATGCATTTGGTGATATATGGAAAGGAAGATTAGAAATTGGTTCTTATTTTGCGTTTGCAAATATGAATATTTAGTTATGTTTTTTGTGGAGATGCAATTAGGTTGTGTTCTTATTTTCTAATAGTATTTGTTTGATGAATATTTCAAGTGTTGTGTTTTGATGGATTTTGTTCTGGTGTTTTATTGGATTCTTGCTCTTGTTCCTACAGTAATTGTGTGACTGGAAAACAGTGAAAGATGTATCGGAAAAGGCCTTCGGGCATAGTGCAATTAGCTCTGTCATGTTGTTGGTCAAAATGGTTGGCTATTGTTTTTTTTTTCAGATGTGATTTAAGTGGGTTAAGGTTTTTTTTGACAATTTTCTAGCATCTGTCATGGTTGTATCTTATGTTGTTTGTGCAAGTTTTTTCCTGGGACATTGAACATTGGGTTTGTTTTCAATTCCCGCGGGGATAATTTGAAGTGATTCATATTTTGCATATGAAAATATGTATATTAACCTATGTTTCTTGGATAGATGCAATAGGTTTTTGTGCTTGTTGCCTAATAGTATATGGTTCATCCATTGTGAAGGTGTTGTATTTTATTGGAATTAGCTCCGGTGTATTGTTTAATGTTATTGCAGTTTATCTTATGCAAAAATGTATGTTTTGATTGTTCCCTTTGAATTTCATTTGGATTTGAAGCTGCAGATAGTTGCATTCTTCGAACAATACGACAAATCCATGTGATTTGCTCCCTTTTTTTCTTCCAAATGTTGTTTTAGTGTATTTTTCTCCATTTTTTTGAAAACGTTGGCGTTATTTATCGGGATGGCACTATTTTTGGCATTTTTTTCACTGACCAAAACATGTAGGCGCTAAATTAGGTGCTAATAGCGCCAAAAATAACACCATATTTAGCATCTGATATTCCTAAATAGTTAATTAGTTGAGGTGATGGTGGTTAAGTGGATATGGGATTTCATGATTATGGGATTTAGGGATTTTGGGTACATGGATTAAGGGTTAAGGGATTAGGGGTTAGGGCTTAAGGGATTAAGGGTCAAGATCTAAGGGATTTGGAGCTTATGGGTTAGGTAGTTTAATGGTTAATGGCTTAGGGATTATGGGGTAGGGGATTAATGTTTAAGTGCTTAGGGAATAGGGGTTTATGGATTAAGGGATGAGGGATTAGGATTAAAGTTTTTAAGGGTCGTTGGCTTAGGGGTTAGGGGATTTAGGGATTTTGTTTGAAGGGATTAGTGATTAACTAAGGTTGAGGGCTTAAGGGTTAAGGGATTAGGGATTAAGTATTTAAGAGTCAATGAATTAGGGGTTAGGGGATTTAAGGATTTGTCATAACTATCTTCAAATTTCATGGAACTTCTTCCAACACGCCCATCACTAATGTCATCCATTGATGTCATGTGGTGAGCAATAAATGGGGCCAACGTTGAAATTTCTTCAAACTTTTCTTGTATGTGTTTAAATTTGACATGGTTAGAATAGACACATGCCTTGACGGTATGCGAGGGTTTCATCACTCAAGGATGTTTGATGTCCCCACATAATCTTTGAGATCATCCATGTTTGCATCAACGTTCATCATGCAATATCATTTTCATCATTCGTCATTCACATCTACAGAATGTTTGTTGAAACTCTCTTGAAATTTCATGGAATGTATTCCAACATGCCCATCACCAATGTCATCCACCAATGTCATACGGTGTGCAGTGAATGGGGCCAATGTTGAAATTTCTTCAAACTATTCTTGCATGCATCGAAATTTGACATGGTTAGACTATACACATGCGTTGAAGGTATGTCAGGGTCTCAAGATTGAAGGATATTTCCTAAAGTCCTCGCATAATATTTAAGATCATCCACATTTGCATCGACATTTATTATGTAGTTTGTTAGCACAGGAGCAGACCCAGGTTTCAACGCTACAGCATTGCACCAACAAAACCCTAACTACCGGCCTTTTCGGCAACACCTGTGAAGTAGATGAAGTCTCATCTGAGGTAGAGGCAGGGGTGGTTGCAGTACTTAGGTGTCTACAAACTTAGCTGGGACATAGATATGTGATTATAATACTTAAGAGAACACTTAGCATCATTAGTTTATCATTATTTACCCAATATCTACTTCACAGGTAAAACAGAGCATCATAACATTCACCCTGATCTACTATATTTAAGCACTTAGCATAAGTAAATGGATCAGATATAGAAGATTCAAGCACTAAGCATATTAACCCATGTCAGATCTAGCATCCAGGTTCATCATAAGCATAAAGCATAAACATATCTATCTATCTATCTATACCAAGCACTTAGCAAATAACACATAAATACATCAAAACATCACACAAAGTAGAGCAACACAACGTGTACATGGTTCACCCCCACCCTGGGGCTACGTTCACCAACTCTTCTTCTTTATTAGCTTCTTCAATAGGTTACATGCACATAGACTCAAACCCTATTGTGCATAGGATATAATATCCACATAGCTCGCTATATCCTTCTTCCTTACATTATATCACAAATCCCTTCATAGTCTATTACTACCTCTTGCACCTAGCTCTACAAGTCTCTTACAGTATGCACAAAGTATTTACAAAATCTAATTTCAATTAGATATTGGTTTATCATCCTTACATCACATAGATTCCTTCTCTTCTCATTTCCTAGACATCTATTTATACTTTACAAAATAGGCCTAAACATGGGTGAATCCATGGGCCGACATCCCATACCCATCACATATTCCAAAATCCCAAAAAGGACCCAAAAAGGGGTCAAGATCCCATGATCTCTGATTCATCTTGCGCTCCATCTTCGACAGGTTGTCGATGTCCCAAAATAGGTCAAACTTGACCAGAGATCTCCCAAAACTTGGTCAAGGGCCAACATGCCCCCAACACTCACCTGTGAGTCGTCCCGAGTCACTCTGGTCTGACTAGTTCTGCTTCGAACTCCTCAATCTTGGCTTGAGCTTCTTCGATTTGATGTTGTGATATGACCTCCTGTTCAATGAACTTTTCAATGACTGTATAATTGATAAGTCCCTCTAAATGTTGTTCAACTATACTGGAAACCTTCTCTAGCACTACTCCTTGGCCTTCTACCTCTGTAAACAATTGATAGGCCTTATCTTGTACAGGTTGGAGCCTCTGAGTTACCTCGCAATGCATTTTTCTTGGGAGTGCTTCATTCTTTCCACATATGACAAGGGATTCAACTATGCCTGTATCTTTCCGGCTTGATACTTCACCTCTTGGAGCTGTGACTCTAGTGCCTTCAGTTTTAGGTTCTCCATGAATTTTTCATAGGTTTGGGAACTGCGAACAGTGAGGTTCTTACATTCCAAGGTAAGATCCTTTAGCCTTTCAATTGTGCTCCTGGCAGTTTCTTCTCTTTGGTCCTTCACCTCCTGTGGGGTCTCAGGTACAGTGCGTAGCTCCAATTTTGTTATGCGTTGTTGTAGTTATTGGATGGCTTCTGTGAGCTGGTCCACCTGCTGTGTAACTCGGTTTGTTTCCTTGATTTCTACGACTGTCATAGAGAGAAGTGCTCTTTTGATCACTTCCTTTACTTCAAGTTCTTTTTCTAGCAACTGTTCCTTTCCTTGTTGTAGCTGTGATTTTTCTTCATTGAAATTCACTTGGAGAGCACTCTTTTCCTGTTCTGTAGATTGGCACTATTCTACAAGTACTCCATGTACTTGCCTCAAATCTTGGGTGGCTTGATTTGTTTCCTCTTGTGCTCAGCGAAGGTGATATTTGACTGTATCAGTGAGCCGGTGGAGTTGGGATGGCTCATCTCCCAACTCAAGCTCTTTTGTTGGCAGGGGCATAGTGGAGATTGTGCTTCTAGACTGAACGACCTACTGTACCCCTTGGAGCTCGACCTCAATTCTATTGTACATCTCCTCCTTCTTAACTTCTTACTTCTCCAGCAAAGAAACATTCAGGGCTTCTATGATAAAATCAAAATCATGAGGATTGAGTGTAGTCTGCATCTTGGTCACGACGGGTTTCAATTTCTTCCAGGAAGAAGGCTTCGGGGGGGGAAACCTTCCTTTTTTTTAGGGGTCCTCCTCGTCTCTGGGTGGTGTTACTTTTCCTTTATTCTGTTAAGATTCTATGCCATCTATCTCTTTGCCATCACCCCCTTTCTCTATTGATATAGAAGCAATCTTCACTGAGGCACTGCTTAAATCCTATACTTCTTCTGTCTTCTTTGTCTTGCTAGGTCCGGGTGTATCCTGTGCAGTTTATGGTCTATCTATGTCGGATATCTCCACAGGGTTTGCTGGAATAACGAGGTCCACCAACCAGTCCTTAGTGATCTCCTCTAGGTCCTCCTCCGTTAGCTTGTAGTAGGACTAAATTTGTTGCTTATGTTTGTTTGCTCACACTGTAATGTAAATGAAATTTTGATCTGCGCTAAACTTCATCAAAGGAATGAATCGTTGTAAAGTGTTCGAAGTCATGTGAGGCTCGAAATGTATGCCTATCTTTAGCTGATTGTAGTATGTATGGAACACAACATTTGACTGCCATTTCTTATTCATGTCACTTGAATACAATAGTGTATTGAACTTCGCGACTACTGGTTCAAATGGCTTGATGTCTGGGAAGGTCGTACCTTCTGGAATATCCCAGGCGATGAATTCAATAAGGATCAAAATCAAACTAAAATGTAATTCATAACCTTGATCTTTCGCTTCTCTGCATTCAATCTCCAACTTGTTCACCAGGTACTTCACCCAGCTCATTTGTAGGCCTTCCACGCACTTCCCTGCGAGGTCGACTACAAAATCGGTGACTTGGGTCGCTCGGTTATTTTGTACTAACTTCCCTACAATAAATTGATAGGCGAGGCCCACTGCACCACTCTGGATAGAAGCTACCTTGTAGCCTCACATTCATTTCTTGACATTTCCATAGGTGTCCTTGATCCTTTGTGCTAGAGCACGATCCATGGCTTTTCCGGGATAGAAATCATGTGGGTGAGGGCCTTGCATATTCAGCCTTGTGATCTAATTTATTAGCGTCATATCAACTATGATAAGGTGGTTTAGCCACAAATAACCACCATGGTAACAAGAAAGCAACAACTTGGCATGAGCATTCACCTCCTGGTGTCTTCCGAAGTGTGGTATCTTCATGACATTCAGTAGGGTGGACTGCATGAGGTTATGGTTCCATGATTGAGGGATGATATTTGAGTTCTTCCCTTTTTTTCTAGTCAGGTACTTATGTGGGGGAAGCATGTTATAGACCTTTCGGTCGCCAAGGCTAAAATCTCTAAATTTCAATGCTGCAATCTTATCTTGGTCTGCTCAAACTGCTCATATCCCCTACGGGAGGTACATCGTAACCAAGGTGTATTCGAAATATCTGGGCATGTTGTCTCAATTCACTATTCTTCTTAGAGGTGGAACATAGGAGGGTTGTATGGTCGGGATCAATTTGGCATTCGCTAAGTCATCCCTTTGCTTGGTTTGCTTTTCATCTGATGGTCGGGATGGTCTGGCTCCATGAGCAATTGACAAAGAGGTTGACAGTCATCTCATTGATGATGCTTGTACACCTTTAGACATCAACATGAATCTCTCAGTCATCAGGTTGAGGAGTACTTCTATCATAGATTCTTCGACTTTCTTGAGCTCGTCAGACATACGTGCTCAATATTAATGATATTGAGTTCAAGATTAACTTAGACACTGCAATGAAAAAGACAGAAAGAGTGCGATGATCACTGTGCAAAATTCACTTAGTCTGTGGGGTAAAACTCTTGGTTAGAAAAAGTTTTCTCGGTGCATGGCGTGATGGGATAAATAGGTAACTCAACAATGGGTCGCTTGAAATGGGTATGAAGCCTTCATTAACTCTATTCTATCCATTATGGCGTGGTCCTAATGGTCGGATGATGAGTTGTCTATCCATAAATTTCTTTCTACCCATTCGAGGCATTAGTCTAATGTTTATAATGTCCCCAACAACTATATTGCTTCACCACGGTGAAGTGCCATGTGTTGTTGTTCTACTATCCCGACGAAGCTCTAGTTTTGTAAATTTTCCTTCTATGAATTTCCTTCTTGACCCTTCTTCATCTTATCGATCTTATCTCTCTTCTTACTTAACTTTCTAGCCTTCTTCCCAGTGAGCTTTGTCTCGGTATGCCTTTTCCCTTTCTGATTCTTATCTTCTTCTGGCCTAGTTACTTCGCATTGTTGAGATTCTTTCCTAAGATTCGAGGGTGATCCTTCTTATTTATCTGGAATAGATACTTCACTCTTCTATGGGTCTTCTAGTGTTCTTGAAGCTTTGACATTTGGGTCTCTGGTGTTAAATAGCTTCGATCTGTTCTTTTTTTCCTCAATCAAGTGTGAGATCCTTCTAGTCATGGATTCTTTTAACTCTTGTTTCTTTTTCTCTAAAACTTCTTCTTCTTCCTTTCATCTTGCTTGATCTCTGTCAATCCAAGGTTTTCCTAGTAACATGGTAAATGGTGCGTTGTCCTTAGTAAATTTAATAATCTCAAAATCTTCTTATGTCGAAGTTCCATTTGCATTCATAGGTATCTGAGTGAGCCTCCCACATAGGTTTATCAACTTTCCTCTAAATATCCCTATTCCTCCCAATGAAGGAGTCATAGCAGGCTTCCCTAAAAGTTCCCAAGTTCTTTTTGTTGTGATATTCACCTGTGTTTCCTCATCTAAAACACAATCAATGTTGAATTCTCCTATTCTTGCTTCAATGCATTCTTTTTTTTTGAAGATATATGATAATATGACATGTTGGTGGTCATTCATGGTTTCTTTCATTTGTAGCAATACTTTCTCTAATTCTTTCTAGGATTCTATCATAATCTTAGTTTCTGGATCTACTTTAGGGTTTTCTTGTCTCATGTTCATTCCTTCAATCCTAGCAATCATTCTAGGGAAATCCAATACTTCATGGTCCATAGATTTGCAGCAAAGACAACTAGGTCTTATCCCAGGGCACTCCTTAGCAAGATTTCCTAGTTTTCTACAACTGTAATAGAGGTTTAATCCTCTCTTTCTTTTAAATGATCCCCAACCATTCCTATACTGTGTGCTACAATCATGGTAGCTAACCTGCAAATATTTCTTTCTAGGATATTGCATACACTTATTAGTCCAAACATTGTTTTTGTGCATAGGTATAACATATTTTTCACTATTCTTATCATATCTACGCATATCAAATCTTCTTTCATCTATTGATACCCTAGTTTTCAAGCTAGGATAGAATCTATCAAACATACCTAGATCCATACTTTAGAAACAAAAATTTCCACTTATCTTACTTCTACAGAGAACAAATCTTCCAAATCTAGAACTGTTCAATATTCTTACTTTTATCAGAGCACAGAGCTTTCAGATCTTACCTCTTTTAAGAAAAAATTCTCACTTTTACCTTTATCAAAGCACAAAGCATTCAGATCTTACCTCTTTTCTTCAGATTGGCCTTATTTTCCTTAGCACAGAGCTTGTCAAACTAAGTAGAGTACTGCGTACTAGAGAAATAGATCAATGCACAGAGTTTTCACAATTTCAGGTTGGATCTTTGCACAAAGCCTCTTCTTCCTTAGTTCCCAACAATCACAGTTTCAGGCCCTGGCAACGAAACCATTTGTTGGCACAGGGGTAGACCTAGGGTTCAACGCTACAATAGCGCACTAATAAAACCCTAACTATCGTCCCTTTCGTCAACACCTGCAAAGTAGATGAACTCTCACCCGAGTTATAGGTAGGGGTGGTTGCAGAACTCAAGTGTATGCAACCTTAGCTAGGACACATATCTATGATTATAATACTTAAGGGAGCACTTAGCATCATTAGTTCATAATTATTTACCCAATATCTACTTTGCAGGTAAAATAGAGCATCTCAACATTCACCTTGATCTATTGTATTTAAGCACTTATCATAAGTAAATGAATCAGATCTAGCATATTCAAGAACTAAGCATATTCACCCATGTCAAATCTAGCATCCAGGTTCATCATAAGCACAAAGTGTAAACAGAACTATCTATCTATCTATACCAAGAACTTAGCAAATAACACATAAATACATCAGAACATCGCACAAAGTAGAGCAACGCAACATATACGTGGTTCACTCCCACCCTAGGGCTACGTCCACCAACTCTTCTTCTTTATTATCTTCTTCAATAGGTTACATGCATAGAGCCTCAAACCCTACTCCGCATAGGATAGAAGATCCGCATAGCTCGCTAGACCCTTCTTCCTTTCATTACAACACAAGTCCCTTCATGGTATGTTACTACCTCTTGCACCTAGCTCTGCAAGTCTCTTACAATATGCACAAAGCATTTACAAACCCTACTTTCACTTAGCTCTTCTCTTATCAGCCTTACATCACATAGATGCCTTCTCTTCTCATTTCCTATACATCTATTTATACTTTACAAAATAGGCCTAAACATGGGTAAATCCATGGGCCAACATCCCATACCCATTACATATTCCCAAATCCCAGAAAGGACCCAAAAAGGGGCTAAGATACCGCGATCACTAATTTGTCTTGTGCTCTCTCTTTGATAGGCTATCAAAGTCCCAAAATACGTTAAAATTGACCAAATATCTCCCAAAACTTGGCCAAGGGCCAACATAGTCTCATTGTCATCATTCATCATAATTCCCATCTATAGAATCTTTGTTGAAACTCCCTCAAAATTTCATCGAATGTCTTCGACCAACATGCCCATCACCAATGTCATCCATCGACACTGCATGATGACAAGTGAATGGGGTGATTGTTTAAATTTCTTCAAAATGTGTCTGTATGTGTCAAAATTTGACATGGTTAGATTAGACACATGCCTTGATGGTATGCGAGGGTTTCAAGACTCATGGATTCTTGATGTCCTCGCATAATATTTGAGATCGTCCATGTTTGCATCAATGTTCATCATCTAGTCTCATTGTCATCATTCCTCATTACCATCTATAGAATATTTGTCGAAACTATCTTGAAATGTCGTCGAAATTCTTCCAACATGCCCATCACCAATGTCATCAATCGACGACACATGGTGAGCAGTGAATGGTGCCAACTTTGAAATTTCTTCAAACTATTCTTCTATGCATCAAAATTTGACATGGTTAGATGAGACACATGCCTTGACAGTATGAAAGGGTTTCAAGACTCAAGGATTCTTGACATCCTCCTGTAATCTTCATCTTCCTCCATGTTTGTAGAATCTTGGTCGGAACTCTCTTGAAATTTCACAAAATGTCTTCCAACATGCCCATCTACAATGTCATCAACCGACTCGACACAGTGAGAAGTGAATGGGGCCAACATTGAAATTTCTTCAAAATGTGACTATATGCGTTGAAATTTTACATGGTTAGAATAGGAGAATGCATTGACGATATAGGAGGGTTCTTAAGACTCGGTGAAATCCTTGAGATTGAATATTCATGGTTTGATATGAAATAGGAAACTAAAATTGAGCTTTAATTTATTAAATTTTTACCTAATTCTAGGTGATTAAAATATTTTATTTTGTTTATTATTTTATGTTTAGTTTTTAATAAAACATAATAAAAAATTATGCCCAACATTAAAATGCAAACAATATATAAATAATGAAGTTAACAAAGTTTCTTATTGAAATCATTGTGAGATATGTGCAGTAATATTTTATTAACTTTTGTGTCTTCATGAACATATGTTGATACAAAATGAATGGAAAAAGCATCCAAGTAATCCTATTTTTTTTCTTCCAACAATTCATACCATATCTTGAACAGTTTAAGGATATTGCAATAGGTAATTTGTATTGACACAAATAATACTGAACCATTTCAAAGTTTAGGCTATAAGAATCATCATTTTTTAAACATGGATTACAAATAATTCTGAAAATTTAGAAGTCTTGGTAATTAACATCATTTCCTGCAACAATGGCATCTAGTGTATCATTGTCAATTTTCATATGATCTTTAAAATAGTTAATATTATCATCATTCTCATATTGAATTGCATCATCTTCATCATCATTGAAATTTCAATGTAGACCATCCATATTGTTACCAGATGTATTTGGATCATCATTTCCTATACCATCCATATTGTTGTCTTCCATAACATCATCTAACTCTGGATTGTTGTCTTCTTATGCCTGAACATAACCATCTTCATCATCATCATGGGTGTCAATTTATTCTATGTTCTCTAATCCCTCTCTCATTTTTTTGGCCATCATTTTTTTTCATAGTATCCACTAATGCATCATCAAATACATGCCTTAATCTTGGATCATAATGTATTACAAACATCCATTTCTGGTCCAGAATATCTCCATAGAAAAATACCTGCACATGAACGAGTACATACATATATTAGATGTATGTTATAACAATTTTATTGATTAATAAACACATGTATATATTCACAATAAACAATGTAGTAATAGATTATTGATCACTATCGCTTCTTGTTTGAGTTAAATAAATACATACTCACAATGAATTGGTATAACATAAGGCTCCTTATCCTCTGGTAGGAACCTTGAGAAATCTATAGAAAACAATGCAATATGGGTATCATGTCTTTGTGTCCTCTCAATGCTTCATAACATCTACACTTAAAAATACATCATTTAAAAGAGGGGTAATCCAACTCAATAATTTCTTGTATTTTCCCAACATATTGTAGATTTCTTTTAATACTATTCTTATCTTTTGAGCTTGATCGACTGGATTTCTTGAATTCAACGATGATGCCACAATTGAAGGATCATCTCTTTACATATACATGTTCTACACAATAATGTCAACCATATGCCCACATTGTTGGATATTTCCTTTCCTGTGAAAGACCATTTATTTCGATTAAAACAAATATAATGACAAATATTAAAATAGTTAATAGTGTCAAAACAATAAGGATACAAGATTTTGTAAAATTCCAATTGTACCTTTCTTTCAAATCCCCTATACATGTTTATTGGATACTCTATTATGTTTGAATCTATACCTGCATATTCTATTTGATTTTGAATTTGTTCAGTAACCCATTCTAGTGTGCAATCTTCCCCCCATTCCCCTTGCAGATCAGTAGGAAATGGGGTATTCCTTGGGTTCGATCTCTTAAATTGTCTCTTTGCTTATAACACTTCTTCTCTCTTTTTATCATACAAATCAATCCATTTTTTCATAAATTCCATGTGGTACAGAATGAACTTGTAGAGTATAGAACTTTTGTCTACACCTATTACATGTCAACATGTTTATTTCAAAATCCAAAGGGCATTTTGTTAATTTGAAAAATAAATTACATATTAAATTAATGATTGCAATAAAAACAACCACAATGATAATGAGTTTACTTAGTAATTTCTACTTGAACACCATTAGATTTTGGTTTTTCTCCATCAATAATATCTTATGCTCGTTCTTCATCCTAGAAGCATGGCCTGTCTTTGAAATCCTTACCAAGGAATTTACATAGGAAGAAAAATTATTCATTCAATACATACCCTTTAGCCATGCAACCCTCTGGATGTGCCTTTTTTCTGACATATCATTTTATATCTTTCATATACCTCTCAAAGAAAAACATCCACCGCATTCACACGACACCCACCAATTCAATGTCATCGAATAGGTGTATAAGTAAATGGATGTGCATATGATCTAATAGGTGATATATTAATAGATCCTTCCATTAAGGGGGCTCATAAAATATGGATTTCCTTGTCATCCCTTCTGACATCTTAATTACAACTTGTTCTAGTTCTTCAATAGAATACCCCCATCAAAAATATCCTTCCAAGCTTTCAATTCAACATCTTCATATTTCTCAAGCCAATTAGTTGGACCCATAATCATGGGAGGGCATCTATTTTCAACTTTTCCATCAAATTGATTCTTATGGCAGTTTCTAAACCTATGATATGGTGGTAGAAAAACCCTATTGTTTGCATAAATAAATTTATGTATATATTTTGAATATTGCCCTTGAAATTGTTCTACACATCTTGGAAATGAAAATATCCCATTTGTTTGAAGCCCTGCAATTCAATAAGTAAGGTTAATAACATCAAAATAATAGTATAAAACTAAGTATGAAAGTTGGGATGAAAATTAATTATTAGTGTAAATACGTAAAAACAAATTATCTTATAGGAACAAACACGAAAATCATGAATAGTCCAACATAGCACACCATAAAACATGAAGGAACTATTTGATGGAGGATGTGATATGTAATACATTCTTATGCCTTTCCATAGTAGTTGCATCTCATCAATAAAAGGAGAAAGATAAACATCCATGTTTTTAACTTGATGTTTTCCTGGAACAATGAGAGTCAGCACAAGGTGATCCTTTCTAACACTCATCCATGGGGGAATATTGTATACTATCAATCCAACTGGCCAAGCATTATAATTTGAGCTCAAGAAAGAGAATGGGCACACTCCATCAATTGCA
Organism: Picea engelmannii; assembly: GCA_009831015.1. NCBI lineage: Eukaryota > Viridiplantae > Streptophyta > Pinopsida > Pinales > Pinaceae > Picea > Picea engelmannii. Next base: position 35,035 of record ML777120.1, read on the forward strand.
AGACCAAACCTGATACTATGGGGTTCATCCTTGAATTCTCTTGACCATTTTTCCTCTATGTGTTTCAATTCTTTGGAGTCAGCCAGAATTCACATGAATCCATATTTACTCCTATTCTTTTCATGCCATTCCATTAATTGTCCAAGTGACTTGCAACGAAACATTTAGTGATGTTTATGTGTAATTGGCATGTGACGTAAAAACTTCTTTGGAACTGTAGAACCTTGTACATATGTATGATATCTCTTCTATTTGCATACATGGCATTCTAACTTGTCTTGATATTCATCTATATAAAATGCAATCATTTTTACAGGAATGAATTTGATTATATTCAATCCCCAAATCAACCAACACCTGACGCGCCTCTCTACAAGTTGATGGAAACACATTCTCTTTGGGAAATATTTTGGTTTTTAGTTCCCTATAATATTTCCAAAGATTAGATCAATTGACTGTTTGACTTATGATGAACATGTTTGATATGTCAATCTATATTAGGACTATTCATAAATTAATTATGCACACCAATTGAGAATGCATTGTAAGAAATAGATTACAACTCACTTCAGTAGGGTGCTGAATCCTTTGACTAACCAACCAAATAGTGACTTGATTTCTAATAATATTAAATTTGTGCATGTCAGTTTTGAGGTTCCACTTGCACTTGATTTGAACACGGGTGTCTTTGCTTCTTGCTTGATGGAGTCTTTCAAGTTTTTATCATCAACATTACATTGGTGGTAATTACCCCTGCTATCATCATTATTGTCATCCATATGATCATTATTGTCATCATTGTTTCCATCCCCAAAGAAACCTGTAAGAATTTCATTCAATCCTTCTTCATGCACTGCATTTTCACTATCATGACCATCATCGGTAAGGCTACGTGGCATGTCATTAGTGTATGCTAATTTCATAAGTTGTTCAAATTTCTTAGATGGTATAACTCTCTTTAAATATGCTCTTTTCTCCTTGGTATGGTTTAAAGGATGGTTTGGATCATCTCGTCCAAATATTAATATCCCATTTGGATGTTGGGTATTAGTAGTCGTTCTTTCATCATCATATTCTACCTATCAACAAATGCAATCATTATTTAATGTTTGGCAACAATTGGATAAATCATAAATGTATCAATTTCAAAGAAATATAATCAAATATGGCTTAACAAACTAAAGTATAAAAGGTATGAATATATATACATCAATTTAATAATGGAACATTGTTTTATAGACTTCTTTATTTATACAATGTCTTGAATAAAATGCAATTTTGAAAACATGGTTTATAAAACATAAATCCAAACTCATTTATTATTCTTTGGTTTTCTGCCCTTAAGAACATCCTTAGGGAGACCTTGTTCTTCCCTTTTTATTTCGCTCAAGAGTGCATTTTAAGAAGAGGTAATCAATCAATAACTCATCCCCAATGGTAAGGTCCATAATATCATCAACAATTATCAATATATCAATCTATCTTTCCATATCTCCATATTTATCATTTATAACCCCAACAAATTGACAATTCAGTCTTATTGCAAGATACCAGATATATAAAATATGCAGAATAGAAACGAAATGCTAGAAATAACAGAATAACAGTGAAATATCCAGCATAATCTTCACAATACACAGAAATGATATACGAAATAGCAACAGTAATAGCACTTGAACAGAA
>ML777120.1:46318-72265 GCA_009831015.1 Picea engelmannii
TTAGGTCTTTGACCAGCCTCCCCCCGTAGATTGAGCTCGGATTTGATGTCAAATCGACTTGGGAGCCGATCCAATAGTGGTTGGGAGGCCGAACAGCTTCATAAATGCGCCGTTTGGCAGGCGCGCGGGTTTTGTACTCCACATCCGCGCATATGTGCCCGATGTACGAAGATGTAGCGCGCATGCGCGCGTTTTCCATAGGTGCGATGCGCTTTTTAATTTTTTAGCCAATTTTGTATAGTTTTGGCCCTTTTGTTGTGCTGTGGAGTTAATCCTTGTGCCATGAATGACTGTTTTTCTGTGCTGATGATGCGGAGTTCTTGTCGCCCTGTGCGGACGAAATTTCAGTGATAACAAACATATTTCTGGTACTTCTAACAAAGTTGTTGATGCTTTGAGCAGGAAGTTTTTGCTATTGCAAGAGTTCAGGATCAAAACATTGGGTTTTGATGACCTCAGAGAGATGTACGGAGATGATCCAGATTTTAAGGAGGCATATGAAGCAGCTGAGAATCCAATTCTCAGGGATAGGAGCCAATGGAAAGAATACATGATCCAGGAAGGATTATTGTTTAAAGGTAAACAACTTTGTATTCTGAAATTCTCCATGAGGGAGAATCTTCTCAAGGAGAAACACAACAGAGGATTGGCAGGGCACTTTGGTCATGACAAGATGTTCACAAAGTTGAATGAGTCATATTTTTGGCTGGGAATGCGAGCAAATGTCAAGATATTCATGGACAGATGCAAAATTTACTAGCATTCAAAGGGAAGGAAATAGAATGCAGGTCTTTATCAACCATTTCCCATACTTGACAGGCTGTGGGATGCAATCAACATAAATTTCATATTGGGGTTGACAAGAACACAAAGAGGTTTTGACTCAATCTTTGTGGTGGTGGATAGATTTTCCAAGATGGCACACTTCATTCCATGTCAGAAGACCAGCGAGACAACTCACATTGCGAATCTGTTTTTCAAAGAAGTCATTCGACTTCACGGCTTGCCAAGGAGTATAGTTTCGGATAGAGACACTAAGTTCGTAGGAAACTTTTGGCCTTATGGAAGATGTTGGGAACTAACTTTTCATTTAGTTTGGCTTATCATCCTTAGACAGATGGATAGACAGAAGTGGTGAACAGAAGTCTGGGAGACTTGCTGAGAAGCCTGGTGACAAAACACCACAGCCAATGGGACAACATATTACCAAAGACAGAGTTTACTTATAACGACTCAGTTAATAGAAGCACAGGGAAGATTCCATTTTAGATTGTCTATGGCATACAACCGAGAGGAATTTCTGAGTTGAGGGATTTAGAATAGAATGCAACTAGAAGCGCTAGTGCAGACAAATTCGCAGAAGCGATGAAGGAACTTCACAGCCAAGTGAAGGAGCCTTTGCAGACTTCGAACCATGAATATAAGCGAAGAGCAGATCAGCATAGGAGACAACTTCAATTTGAGGTTGGTGATTTGATTCTGGCACATTTGAGAAAGGAAAGGTTCCCGAGAGGAACATATAATAAGATGAATATGAAGAAAATCGGACCATGTAAGGTCTTAAAGAAATTTGGGGCGAATGCTTACGAGATTGAATTACCCGATGGGATCGGAATTTCTCTGATATTCAATATCTCATATTTATACCCATACAAAGCTGAGGAAGTAGGGATAGGAAATGAGCAGCCAATGATCCAGTGGAGAAAGCAGATGCCAGTTGCAAAAAATATGTAGATGGAGTGCATACTGGACAAAAGAGTGAGCAAGAAGACCAGGCGAAAGAAATACTTCAAATATTTGGTCAAATGGAAGGACCATCCAGTTGAAGATGCCAGCTGGGAGAATGAAGCAGAGGTCCAAAGGCATGGATGGACCATACGTGAGCTCATGGACAGGAGCCCATGAAAATTTTCAAGCAAGGGAGTATGATGCAGGAGCATCTCAAGAAAGCCAGCGCGGAGACAACGGACAGCTGGAAAAGCATCCAGCACAAATTTTGAAAATTCCTTAAATATTAATGAAGCCATTAAGAAGGATCACCTTTGTAAAATGTGAATGGACCTTGAGCGATCTTCTCTCTTCCTTAGTAGATAGAAGGCATTTATGGTAGTTAATGCAAGTAGGTAGAATTGAATGTGTAGATTAGACAGTTTTAGAGTGCAAGAGGGAAACGGAATATAGACACCCTCATTTGTGTATTGTATTATTATTATGAAGAGTGTGAAGATCATAGAATAAAAATAGCAGAGAGCTGTGTGAAGACACCCCTGTATAGATATTTGAATTAATAGAGAAAGCTTTGATTCAAATTCATGGCGTCGTGTCTGTTCTCTGTGTATGTATATTGAATGTTATGCTCATGGTTATTTTACTCTTTCTACTGTACATTTGATTTTATGCTGTGTATGAATGATTTCTTGTTGAATGTTTGAAATCTGAGAGGAAAGGGTAATGGTATGAGTTTCAATTGTTTCTCTATTTGAGAAAGGGTTCCTGCAAGGAGTGTAGTTGAATTGTCCACAAGGAGTGCATTGACAAAGAGTTCAGAGGTTTGTCTCTGAAATATCAGATACAATAGCTTTTGTTCTCATTCACTTAGAAGTGCAGTTAGGCATAGGAGCCATGCAAGGAGTGCGCAGGCTGAGTAAAGTCTCTGAGTTGCAAACCTGAGCGAAGTATTGAGAGACTACTACTGTAGGTGTGCGCAGAGTCGAAGGATTTCAACACTTGGAAGTGTTTGAAATTTGTCCACAAGGAGTGCGAGTAGGAATTTTCTGAAGGACTCGAAGTCGTGGGAAAGTTCAGAAGAATTTGAATCCTTCAAAGTTGTCAAAGGAAGGTGATAGATCAAGTACCTTGAAAATATGAAGGAAGGCATAGCGATCTCGGACTACAGGAGGACAAGTTCTCAAGGAAAGAGTGGATGGTCGAAATTCTCTGTGGAGAGTCCACGAAGTCCCATGAGTCATCAAATCTCATAGAGAAGTAGGGGATTTACTGCGAGTATTCCTAAAGGTGTAATCTCAGGAGAGGTAGATCCATCGATCCAAGTCATCCAAGAGCCGTTGGATCACTCGTAAAATCGCCTATCAGGATTTTGTGAGTGGAACGATTGAAGACTTGGTATTAAAGTTAACGAAATCATGAAGCGCGAAGATGTGAAGGATCGATAGGATTGTGTGGGACCATAGGAGCCAGCAAGGTGGAAAGGTGGCATACTATCAACGTACAAGTCAATCGAGTTGAAGTCTCGGAAAGGTGAGAAGGTTATTTGTGGGGCCAGTGCCGAGAAACGTGTCAGAGTTTGACACCTCGGGGTCTCGGTGAATAAGATATCAAAATTTCAGGGTTCGTGGGCAGAGTTGTATGTTATCGCAACTCGCGAACGCGTGAAAATCAACAAGTCAGGGTGATATCAAAGTTTCAGAGTTTCAGGATTCAGGGGTCTGAGCGACAAGACACTCGACTACAGGATTCGTGAAATCGCGAAGTCCGACCTCCTAAGTGCAAAGGGAGGATCCCACGAGGATTTGTTTTGTGTGTGGATTTTCTAAAAGGAAAATAGAAGAGCCATTTTATAGCTCTTTAGGCCAGTGAAAGGGGAAAGATCCTGTTGACGTGGACCTTCCGACCCCAAGTTGAGGAGGGGCTGCGTTAGGTTTGGTATCAGAGCACATAAAGGTTCTTTGCTTTCTGTAGCAAGGAAAGAGGAGAATTCACCATCATGCTTCCAAGGAGAAGGGATAGATGAACACCCAGTCCACCAGAGGAGAGGGAAATGTCAAGAAGAAGTGGTAGGTAGATGACTGATCCAGCTATGGAAAAAGAAATGTGTGATCTACGCGCTAGACTTGAGGACATGGAGACAGCACAAAGATGTACAGTCAGTTCTGGGGATCTTAGTGATTCTGAAAGTGAAATTGAGGTTGAACATGAAGAATAAGTTGCAGCCGAAGATGCAACAAACAAACATTTGATTAAAGCTATTGCAAGAATGGATGCAAGTGTGAAAATGGACATTCCAGTTTATGAGGGAAATCTGGATGCAGAGGAGCTTCTAGACTGGATTAGAGCTCTAGACACATGCTTTGACTATGAAGATGTTGAAGAGGACAAGAAGGTCAAGCATGCTGTCATGAGATTGAAGGGACATGCATCATTGTGGTGGGATGAACTACAAGCTGACAGACGCTGCAAAGGCAAGCAGAATATCAAAAACTGGGATAGAATGATCGCAAAGATGAAGGCAAAATTCATCCCCAGGGATTATCAGATTACACTGTTCAAGAGAATGCAAAACCTGAGACAGAAGCTGATGACAGTGAAAGAATACACTGAAGAATTCTACAAGATGAACATCAGGGCAGGTCATCGGGAAAGCGATGATGAAAAGGTTTCTAGATATATGAATGGTCTGAGATATGACATTCAGGATGAGATGAGCATGGTAACCTTCCGAATGGTGGAATATGCTTATCAGATGGCTCTAAAGGTGGAAGAGAAGCTGAGCCAAAAATAGGGTCAAAGAGGTCGAGGCAGAAGTCAACCCAAAGGCAAATCAGTTGCCCAGGGTGAAAACTAGAAGCCCAAGGAGGACTGGAAGAAACCTCAGACTCAAACTGAGAGAGGTGGAAGCTCACATTGAGGGAAGCATACTAAGCAGAGAGGAGATTATGCTGACAATAATACTTTTCCTCGTACTAGAGGTAGAGGAAGAGGAAGAGGTGGAGTAATAACATGTTTCACATGCAAAAAGAATGGGCACAAGTCTTATGAGTGTCCAGATAAAAATAAAGAGGGTGGAGAGACTCACATCGTTGAAGCACAGAGGCAGGATGTTGAGGCAGAAGACACTGAAGGTGGAAGATCGTTGATGATGCAAAAAGTTCTTTTGACAGCAGAGAAGGAGGTGGAGAGTTCGGTCCAAAGAACTAGACTTTTTCGAACTGCTTGCAAGACCAAGGACAGGGTATGCAAGGTCATTGTGGACAGTGGTAGCATAGATAATCTCATTTCTATAGAGATGGTAGAAAAGATGGAGCTGGAGACGATTGATCATCCAAGCCCATATAGAGTTTCGTGGCTACAAAAAGGACATCAGGTAACTGTCACTAAACAATGTTTAGTTGAATTTAAGATAGGAGGATATAATGATAAGATACTTTGTGATGTTATTCCCATGGATGTTTGTCATCTATTGCTGGGTAGACTGTGGCAATATGACAGGAATGTGATTCATGATGGGAGAATGAACACATACGCCCTAGAGAAGAATGGGAGAACTCACATGTTACTTCCAATCAAGGATAAGGAGGTGAAACCGGAAGTAAGAAACACTGTACTTCTCATGAGTGGGAAGGAACTTCTTATAGAGGTCAAGAAGAAGGAGGAACTGCAATTCATTGTGGTCAGGAAACAAAAGATTGTTTTGACCTGCACAAGAGTAGATGATTTACTAGAAGAGGTTCAGGAACTACTGGAAGAGTTCGCTGACATAATAGTCATGGATGATTTTAAGGATGGAAATTTGTTTTAAATTGTAGAAACCTTGGCAAATCTTACTAATCCTCCATATTCCAACTATAAAATGTTTGGCGATATTTTTGTAAAAATATTCAAATTTCTAAGGATTTTATATAGTTTGTAGAAATTTTTGGTGATTTTTCAGGTAAAAAAAATTTATCCTATAGAATTTGGGCGAATCATTTTTATAATAGCGAATCTTTTTTGGGGAAAAACCTTGGAAAATTAGCCCATGAGCGAAATTTATCCCCTAAAATCATCCCTAATAATAGTGGACGAACTACCTCGTTCATTGCCACCGATTAGAAGTGTGAATCATCACATTGATATTATACCAGGAGTCAGTTTGCCAAACAAAGCAGTGTATAGATTGACGCCACAGGAGAATGAAGAAGTTAAAGGACAAGTCCAAGATTTGTTGGACAAGGGATTGGTTAGGGAAAGCTTGAGTCCGTGTGTTGTTCCGACAGTAGTCAATCCAAAGAAAGACAGAGGATGGAGGATGTGTACTGACTCAAGGGTGATTAACAAGATAACCCTCAGGTACAAATTTCTATTACCAAGGATGGATGATCTGATGGATTTCTTGAGTGGAGCAAAATTATTTTCAAAGATTGATTTGAAAAGCGGTTATCATCAAATCTGCATGAGAGAAGGTGATGAGTGAAGACAACATTCAAAACAAACAAAGGGTTGTATGAATGGCTTGCTATGCCGTTTGGCTTAACAAATGCACTGAGTACCTTCATGAGGTTGATGAACGAAGTCCTGAGGGAGTTCATCGAAAAATTTGTTATCGTATATCTGGATGACATACTGGTTTTCAGTAAAACAGTGGCAAAGCATCTGAAGCATTTGGCTACAGTAATACAGAAATTACAGTAGCAGAAGTTGTTGATAAACATGAAGAAGTCCTCATTTATGAAGATGGAGCTCATTTATTCGGGGTTTGTTATTTCTGCAGATGAGTTGAGGATGGATACGGATAAGGTGAAGGTAATCAAGAGTTGGCCATCACCGAAGAATATCTTTGAGGTGAGAATTTTTCATGGATTGGCTAGTTTCTACCAAAAATTCATTAGGAATTTCAGTGGGATTAGTGCACCGATGATGGATCTAGTGAAGAAAAGACACAAGTCTTTTCACTGGACAGAAGAAGATGAGAAGAGTTTTAATCTATTGAAGAGGAAGATCATGTAACAACCAATTTTAGTGTTGTCGGATTTCCAAAAGACATTTCAAGTGAAATGCGATGCAAGTGGATTTGCAATAGGGGCAGTCTTGAGTCAAGAGGATAGGCTTATAGCATACTTCAGCAAGAAGCTGAATGAAGCAAAAGTGAAATAATCCACTTATGACAAGGAGTTTTATGCTATTATTCAGGCATTGAAGAAATGGAGGCATTACTTGATCCCAAAAGAGTTTGTCTTATACAGTGACAATCATGCATTGCAGTTTGTGACTCAACAGGAGAAGTTGAATCAAAGACATGTTAAATGGGTTGAATATATGAAGAATTTAACTTTTGTGATTAAACATATTTCTGGTACTGCTAACAAAGTTGTTGATGCTTTGAGTAGGAAGTGTTTTCTATTGCAGGAGTTCAAGATCAAAACATTGGGTTTTGATGACCTCAGGGAGATGTACAAAGGTGATCCAGATTTTAAGGAGGCGTATGAAGCAGCTGAGAATCCAATTATCAAGGATAGGAGCCAATGGAAAGAATACATGATCCAGGAAGGATTACTGTTTAAAGGTAATCAGCTTTGTATTCCGAAATGCTCCATGAGGGAGAATCTGTTGAAGGAGAAACACAACAGAGGATTGGCAAGGCACTTTGGTCATGGCAAGACGTTCACAAAGTTGAACGAGTCATATTTTTGGTCGGGAATGCGAGCAGACGTCAAGAGATTCGTGGACAGATGCATAATTTGCCAGCATTTGAAGGGAAGGAAACATAATGCAGGGCTCTATCAACCATTGCCCATACCTGAGAGGCTGTGGGATGCAATCAACATGGATTTCATATTGGGGTTGCCAAGAACACAAAGAGGTTTTGACTCAATCTTTGTGGTGGTGGATAGATTTTCCAAGATGGCACACTTCATTCCATGTCAGAAGACCAGCGACGCAACTCACATTGTGAATCTGTTTTTCAAAGAAGTCATTCGACTTCATGGCTTTCTAAGGAGTATAGTTTTGGATTGAGACACTAAGTTCATAGGACACTTTTGGAGGACCTTATGGAAGAATATGGGAACTAACTTGTTGTTTAGTTCAACTTATCATCCTCAGACAGATGGACAGACAGAAGTCATGAACAAAAGTCTGGGAGACTTGCTGAGAAGCTTGGTGATAGAACACCACAGCCAGTGAGACAACATATTACCACAGGCAGAGTTTGCTTATAATGACTCGGTTAATAGAAGCACAGGGAAGAGTCTGTTTCAGATTTTCTATGGCATACATCTAAGAGGAATTCCTGAGTTGAGGGATTCAAAACAAAATGCAACTAGAAGCGCTAGTGCAGACAAATTCACAGAAGTGATGAAGGAACTTCACAGTCAGGTGAAGGAGCGTTTGCAGAGTTCAAACCATGAATATAAGAGAAGACCAGATCAACACAGGAGACAACTTCAATTTGAGGTTGGTGATTTGATTCTGGCACATTTGAGAAAGGAAAGGTTCCCGAGAGGAACATATAATAAGTTGAAGATGAAGAAAATCAGACCATGTAAGGTCTTAAAAAAATTTGGGGCGAGTGCTTACAAGATTGAATTACCCGATGGGATCAAAATTTCTCTGATATTCAATATCTCAAATTTATACCCCTATAAAGCTGAGGAAGAAGGGATAGGAAATCAATAGCCAGTGATCCAGTGGACAAAGAAGATGCCAGTTGCAGAAAAGTCGCAGATGGAGCGCATACTGGACAAAAGAGTGAGCAAGAAGACCAGGTGAAAGAAATACTTCAAATATTTCATCAAATGGAAGGACCATACAGTTAAATATGCTAGCTGGGAGAATTAAGTAGAGGTCCATAGGCATGGACGGACCATACGTGAGCTCATGGATAGGAGCCCATGAAAATTTTCAAGCAAGGGAGTATGATGCAGGAGCATCTAAAGCGAGCCAGCGCGGAGACAATGGACAGCTGGAAAAGCATCCAGCACAAATTTTCAAAATTCCTTAAATATTAATGAAGCCATTAAGAAGGAGTGCCTTTGTAAAATGTGAACAGAACTTGAGCAATCCACTCTCATCCTTAGTAGATAGAAGGCATTTATGGTAGTTAATTCAAGTAGGTAGAATTGAATGTGTAGATTAGACAGTTTTAGAGAGCAAGAGGGAAACAGGATATAGACACCCTCATTTGTGTATTGTATTATTATTATGAAGAGTGTGAAGAGCATAGAAGAAAAATAGCATAGAGTTGTGTGAAGACACCCATGTACAGAGATTTGAATTAATAGAGAAAGATTTGATTCAAATTCATGGCATCGTGTATGTTCTCTGTGTATGCATATTGAATGTTATGCTCATGGTTATTTTACTCTTTCTACTATACATTTTCTTTTATGCTGTGTATGAATGATTTTTTGTTGAATGTTTGAAATCTGAGAGGAAGGGTAATGAGATGAGTTTCAATTGTTTCTCTATCTGAGCAAGGGTTCCTGCAAGGAGTGCATTTGAACTGTCCGCAAGGAGTGCATTGACAAAGAGTTAAGAGGTTTATCTTTGAAATCTCAGATAGAGTAGCTTTTGTTCTCATTCACTCAGAAGTGTAGTTAGGCACAGGAGCCATGCAAGGAGTGCGCAGATTGAGTAAAGTCTCAGAGTTGCGAACCTGAGCGAAGTATTGAGAGACTACTACTATAGGTGTGCGCAGAGTCGAAGGATTTCAACACTTGGAAGTGTTTGAAAGTTGGCCACAAGGAGTGCGAGCAGGAATTTTCTGAAGGACTCAAAGTCGTGGGAAAGTTCAGAAGGATTTGAAGCCTTCAAATTTGTCGAAGGAAGGCGACAGATCAAGTACCTTGAAAATATGAAGGAAGGCATAGCGATCCTGGACCGAAGGAGGACAAGTTCTCAAGGAAAGAACGGATGGTCAGAATTCTCTGTGGAGAGTCTGGGAAGTACTGTGAACCGTCATATCTCATGGAGAAGTAGGGGAGTTACCGCGAGTATTCCTAAATGTGTAATCTCAGGAGAGGCAGAGCCATCAATCCAAGTTATCCAGGAGCCATTGGATCACTCATGAAATTGCCTATCAGGATTTTGTGAGTGGAAGGGTCGAAGACTTGGTATTAAAGTTCACAAAATCACGAAGCGTGAAGCCGTGAAGGATCGATAGGATTGTGTGGGACCATAGGAGCCAGCAAGGTGGACAAGTGGCATACTATCGACGTACAAGTCAATCGAGTTGAAGTCTCAAAAAGGTGAGAAGGTTAGTTGTGGGATGAACACCGAGAAACGTGTCGGAGTTTGACACCTTGGGGTCTCAGCGAATAGGATATCCAAATTTCGGGGTTCATGGGCAAAGCTATATGTTATCACAACTCACGAACGTGAGAAAACCGACAAGTCGGGGTGATATCGGAGTTTCAAAGTTTTGGGATTCAGGAATCTGAGTGACAAGACACTCGACTGCAGTATTCGCGAAATCATGAAGTCCGACCTCCTAAGTGCAAAGGGAGGATCCCACAAGGATTTGTTGTGGGTGTGGATTTTCCGAAAGGAAAATAGAAGAATTGTTTTAGAGCTCTTCGGGCCAGTGAAAGGGGAAAGATCCTGTTGACGTGGACCTTCCGACCCCGGGTTGAGGAGGGGTTGTGTCAAAGGATTGAAGCAATGACATGAACTTGGTGTGTCTCTAGATATAATGAAACTATGATAGATCTTTATAACATGAAAAATATCATTACAAAACTTTGTTTATCAATGTACAATTTCATGATGATTTACAATGATTAGAATTATATATTTATAGTGTAAATATACCATCAATGAGATGATTTCCATGTTGTTAGCAATCTGTAAAATTTTTTGGATGATAAAACAAATGACAAAGGTAACCTACAAACCACTTTAGAGTTGGGTACTAGCCCGCTCATCTCAGAGAGGGCTCTCTCCTGTCACTTGGTCTCTAAAAGACAAGGTTTTTTTAACAAATTGGCGGCTAGGTTTTGTTGCTTTGAAAGGGTGTTTATGTTTTGTTAGAAAGAAGGGGAGGGATATTTAGGGCTATGGAGTCAAAATTATGAAAACAAATGGAAACATTGACTGGTAGGTAGAACTCTCTAGAGGATAAAGGATAAATGAGGTAATGAGCCTGAGTTATAAATTGTAAATTTCAGAGTGTAAGAAGAAAGTAAAATAGATAATTACACCAGAGCATCAAATAAGATGAATTATGACCTAGTTATGAATAATTTAACACAGTTTAAATTGCTTAAGACGATAGCATCACAAGATGAATTATGGACTTTTAAATATCCAATTTAAACAGAAGATGGTGAAAATGAAATTAAGCACACAGGAAATACATACGAATAAAGAAGACAAATCTCATACCACCACCATTAAAATCTTTTCATAGAAAATTCAGGACATTTACATGTGCATTCTATTCAGATTCAGAAAATTAAATTCAATTTCCAAATAGCCAAAATCGTGCCCTTGTACTTTTTCCAACCTCTAATACATTTGGAACTCCTAAAATTATACCATTTCAGTTCCTTCAGTTTGAAACCAATTACAATAAAATATGAAAGAATTTCTTCGGTTTCAAACTGATTACAATGATAGAAAAATAAATTGTTTTAGTTTGAAACTGATTACAATGATAGAAAAAGAGGAACTGTTACAAAAAATGAAGAAGTTGTTCACAAAGTCTGGGAGTTTCGGATCTTTCAATAGCTCGATCTTTTTTCTTCTCCATTCAACTCTTCTTTCATCCTTCATATGATTCAATGTCCCTCACTAACATCTCGACGTCACTTACCGTGCCATGGAAAATTGCATTTTGTCTTACCCAATCGGACTATTTCCTTCCATTGAAAATCATAAGGAATGTCATAATATGTCATTTCCTTTATTAGAATCTCCAAGTCAATGCAAGAAGCATATGACATGAATGGCATTCCAATCTTGACTTCTTTGAACTGACTTAGAATCTCAAAATATGTAATCAAATGATCAACTAAAGTAGCTCCTTTCAAACTCTCTTCCAGGGCTTCAAACTTGGAATGATCCATCCTAGACTGAGTCAAATAAGTATTGTATTCTTCCTGGTCATATAGTTTTCCCTTGCCATCCCAAAATGTTGGAAAACCTTTGATGAACAGTTCTTCATATAAATCTTTTAACACCTGTATACTCTACTCCATCTGTGCTTCTTTAGTCTGAACTTATTTCAAAAGGTTATTTTTATCTATAACCCTCCTGGCCCAAATAATTAATGTAGATCTTTCCTTAAATCCAATGGTTTGGAGGTCTGCAGTAGGAATAGAGTTGAGAAACTTTATGGCATTCTGGGCCCATTCTGATGGATTTTTGGCTAAGGTTTCATTCACCATAGTACACTTATGTATGGTTGTAATGGATATGTTGTCTTTATCCTTAATGAAATTCAAATATGGTCTAAATTTTGTATCTTCAACAACTATAAAGTCCCAAACAATATGCTTGGCCCCCTGTAATAGATATTTACCCCTTAACCTCACCTTCAATTTACTTATTCTCTCTTGCAAGACTTCATTCTCCTTTTGAAATTGAGTTATTCTTTCATACTTTATATGCAATTCCTGCTTCAATTTTTCTATGCTTCCTTTCAATCCTTTAATTTCTCCTTCTTTCAAGCTAACTTGTGACATAGCCTAGACAATTTCTTCAGTATTTGACCCAATTTTTGCAGTAGGAACTAAAACCACAGCCTTGTTTAACAATTTTGTATGCTCCTATGACCATTTCACCTTTTCTTGTTCTAGCTACAAGACCTTAGCTTTGTAGTATAGAATCTCTCAACGAAGTGTTTCTTTTTCATGTTCCAAAACTACCAACTCCGTTGTTTGTGGATGCTCTATAGAAGGAATTTTAAATCTCTTCTTCAAGATTTGAATTATTTTGTCTTTCTCATCTAATGAAGACTTCAACCCTTGGGAACACTCAGACTCCAACCTCTTAACCTGAGTTTTCCAAGTTCTATTAGCTGCCTTTTCTTTCTTTAACTCTCCTTCCAATTTTGTTGCATAAGATTACAATTTTGAATTCTTCAAGTTTAAAATCAAGTAATTAGAATACAACATGTCACTAGTCTGTTTGTGGAATTTGACCTTATCTAGGGGATTTATCTTGTCATATTTTATCTTTATCTTAGAAACTGTGTCTTCTTATGCAACTGCAATATTAAAGGTCCTCTTTTCAACATCTATTACTGTGAACAGAGAAGATTTATGCTGAGAGACCCTTTCCACTTCAGGGGCTAAATCCCTCATCTCACCCAAAGTTGTATTTCCCTTCTTGGCATACTTTTTTTCCAGATCTTCTCTAGAATCATAAATTGAATCAGATATTTTATCAAATATGTATTTCTTACTGCTAAAGGTTCTTGAGTTTCTTTCACTTTGGAGTTTATTTTCTTTTTCAACCTCTACAACGCTAGTACCACTTTCCACCATATCTAGATTTGTTTGATCTATGGACTCTTCATCCTCTAAATCCATAATATGTGTTGGTTGTGTAACCTTCATCTTAGTTTTGATAGCCTGTTGATCATCCATTTCCATAGCCTCTGAAATACTTATCTTGATGTAAACACTTGAATTAGGAACTTTGATTATCAACTTCTGAGGAGCTTATTGTGCTTGAATTGGTTGCAAGGTTGTTTCCACTTGTTGTGTTTGAATTGGACGTAGGGTTGCTTCTATATCAAAAACTACCTCTATATTTTTTAGCTTGTCAAAACCCTCAACATATTCATGCTCACAAGGAGCATTTTTGTTCATTTATCTTCTTTTGGATATGATCTGGTGTGGATCATATCTTCTTCCCTGTAGATGTGCAAAACCAAACTTTGTGAGCTTTGCTTGAACTTAAGATAAACATGACATGGATTTGAAAATAAAGGGGCCATTGACAAAAGGGAACATAAGGTTGGAGGCTCTGTGAAACTTTAGGAAATGCTATGTTTCAGATGTAATTATTTTCCTAATGAATTCGAGGGAAAATATTCTAGGAGTTAAGAAAACAAGAAATAGGTAAGGGGATTCATGACAACCATAAACCCAAATTATTGTTGAATGCATAAATAATACCTAATATCCCATTCTGTTCTTTGGATTTGGATGTAGATAACTTATCATGTCATCCAAAACTCTAAGTAGGTTGGTATTTAAAATCAAAATAAAAACTTTGGACATGACTTTGTTGATGAAGAAAATTAATGTAATTCTTTTACATTCAGTTGACACAAATTTTGCTTCAAGAAATTCTCTTTTGTTGCTTGCCAGGAAAATTTTCAACAGATATGTACAGTATCTGAAATGTCTTAGGGAGAGAAAATTCACTAGTTGTTTATGGATAGTATAAGCTAAGAATTTATCAAAGTTCATACAGACTGACAGACCGGACTCTGACTTAAAAAAGGTCAAAAGGAAAGAGAGCATGAATTCAACCACATATTTTTCGTTGTCTAAACCTAAAAATTGACTCAATAGGGAGCAAACTCATTGGACTTTGATGACCATTATATTTACATTCATTGGCAAAGATAAACTTTCTGAAAATTTTTAAGGTTTGACAATTCTCTGTAAAAACAGTTTTCAGACCTCTGATGGACATTATCTATATACCCTAATCAACTTCTCTTCATTGAAAGGTTCATAAATTGTATAAAAAGACTCTGGTATACCAAGGGACTCTCGAATTGACAGACTCTCTATCCTACACAAGGCATGGGACCCTTATTTATTCACAATGACTCTTTCTTCATGAGAATATTGTTCAGCACACCAACCTATAAATTCAGGAAATGAGAAATTAATTTCAACTGCATAAGGTACTATAGTGGCTTGGACTACTTCTATAAATGATATACTTCTTCCTACTTTATCAGACAAATTGCTTCTAGACACAGAGATAGGGGAAATAGTCATTTCGACATCAAAAAAATTTGCGTCTCTATCAATTAGGGATTCTTCATTTGTTGTGGGATCTTTTTATGTTACCGAGGTTGTAATAAGATCCATGGTTATGGTGTAAATACCTGGAAATGAGATGAAATGGTGTACAATTGGTGTATTGTTGAGCTAAAAGTGGAAGATAGTAGTCGCACCAAGGTTCTAACGGTCCAGTGTCTAAAAGTAATAAAAAAATAAAACAAATTACTAAACAACCTTTTATACTTTTCCAATTTGCAGAGGTGTGAGAAAGTTGTTTTGAGGAAACCCACCTTTCTTTCCGCAATGCACCTGGTGATATCATGTACCCTCGATAGAAACACATGGTTTAAATTGTGGGACCACCTTTTGAGATTATATTCCATGCAGCTTCAACCCCCGCAATCATTCTCGGTCATTGATCTAGAGAAATCACAATCAAGGATATTTCAGACCCAATCCACTTAGCACTTTTTCCAGATTTAGAATTTTCCTTCCATATTTAGCGCCTTTCCTAATTTATCAAGCTTCCAAACTAGTTTAGCGCTTCCACCAAATTTTGAAATTTTTATCTCATATAATAAAAATTTATTGGTGACTAACATAGGCTCCAACTGGGGATGTTATCCTCCCAATGAGGTAACAAAGAATGATAGACTGAGTGCATGTCCATCAGGATTTATTTCACTCACATGAACTGAATCAATCAACAACTTATTCACGAGACTTTCTTGACATAACTCCGATTAAACTCAGCATAAACTTAGAGCCTTCACTTCGAGCTTCAATTTTCTGTTGATTTGGCTTGGAATGCCTCAACTAGAAAACAACAATGGTTATATAGAATGAAATAGAAAAGGTGGAAAATTATTCAAGAGAAATAATGTCTGAGAAACCTACCATTCACCGTACCCCTACCAATCATATATCCATTAATCTCTTGTAGCAGATAAGAATTATTTCCGTGGCACTACTACATATGGGCGGATTATTCCATGAAAGTTTTCCATGTTTCCATTATTTTCATATTTTTTTTAAATAGGGTAAGATTTTCGTTGATATTTCCATGAAAGTTCGTCGCAATATCCACGAATAGGATATTTGAACTTGGTCGGGATTTTTGTCACTATTATCACGAAAGTTCGTCGCTATTGCCATGAAAGTTCATGGCAATAGAGACGAAACATTTTCCTATTTGATTGGTTAGTTTTAATGGATATTTGACTATTTGATATATATATGCCTGACTTTAAGAGACTTTGTGACACAATTTCTATAGTTGTGACACTGTTCTTGGCTTTTGTTTGAGCTGTTTATTTTTTCCGTCACCCACCGGTTGAAAAAATCCAATTCTCGATCTACATAGCTCGGATTTTGAACTTGCAAGGTTATTATGTTTTTGTTTATTGATGTACTCATTTAACTTGTAAATTTTTGTTCAAATGTCCAAATTTCATGTAGCTTGTTTTTTCCTTGATAATATATTATATGTGTAGTACCATATTTCATGTCTTTGGTTTTTGGATCTAGTTAGTATATTCTATGGAAAAGGGTATGTGGATTCCATAACATTCTAGGTTTATGGAATCCACATACCCTTTTCCCTTCAATTGTAGCTAGAATTCTCTCTCTTTTCATTGATAAAGATATGGAAGCGCTCTTGAAACTCAACCCTGCTCGGTGAAATTATAGTAATTGATTGTCATTTTCTTCTCTCTTTTATTTTTAAGAACTAACAAAAAAACACCAACAAATCTTGGTTGAAGCTTTGATACCACTTGTTACATCCCTAGTACCCAAATGGGATCACACTTGCATAAATTGAAAATAATATAACAATGACAATAATGGTTGGGATACTTGCACACCTAAGGGTTGGATAGCACTTACTAATTCAATTAAATGAAGGAAGAAATCTCCATGAATGAAATCTTGAAGTTGATTGTTATATTGATAAATGATAAGTTATGGTATATATAATATAGGGAGGAAACTCATGTTTATAACAATAAGATACATAAACACTAACCCTAAACTTATGTTAGGTATATATGTCGTTATTATATAAAGGAAACATTTGTACACATATGACATTATTATAAAGATGTTATCTATGTCATGATTAGGCACATAACAATCACTTTTAACTAACCATGTTCAACCATCTTAGCTTATGGTTAGCCACCTTTAAATTTCTTGGCTTATGACTAATCACCTTTAACAAATGAACTTATGATTATATATCATACTCTTCCAATATAAACAAAGTATATTTATTTCAACTTTCTCAATAAAATCCACATGCCCTTTTCTTATATGTGATGTTGTTTCTCTCCATTTTTTATAATCACACACAATTCTATATGTAGTGATTAACTTTAGTTTGTAGTTGATGTAACTTGTTTATACACTATTAATAAGGAGTATCTAAAATATTAAAAATTCATGACGAAATCTACGATAACATGATGAAATCTACTAGTCAGACAATGAAAAATGACAACATGCCAAAGTGTCTTAGAAAATAAATCTGTGACCACTGTAAGTAGCATAAAATTGTGACCATTGTATGTAGATGAAAATCAACACGTTATAATTTAAACCAACCCAACCCAATTGTGGATGAAAAGTGGTTGGCATTCCTTTTTTAGTGGTGAATTTCAAAGATTGTCATTTTGTCTACAAAACAACTTAGAGGCTAGTGTATGGTGTCGAGTGATTCAAGTTTGAGAAATTTTGACCACTTTCGCTAAAAGGTGTGTAAATATTTTCCATGGTGATTCAGTACACACTACTCTAAAGTACTAATTGAAGAATATTGATCTTAATAGTTAATCAATAATTAAAAAAAGCATGTCAAATGTCTTACAAGAAATAATTGTGAATATTGTAGGTCACTATAAATAAACATATCATAATCGAAAGGAGTAGCTAAAATATAAAAATTTGACAACTTATTGTTTGGTATGGTGTAGGTAAGACAATTAATTGTGAGCATAAGGATTTGTCACTATGAATGAAAATGACAGGAAGCTTTCTCGGTTAAGAACGACATTAGAGGCGAGGGGTGATGGATAATGTTATTTACCTTGATATGATTGCAAAGGCTTGCAAAAAAAAGACTTTTAATAACAACTCAAAGACATTGTAGGGAGAAGGGGCACACCGAAGGGGGTTATGAATATCGTCCCTTGGTAAGAGGATTCAATATTTAATGTATTCTCTATAATAATCAGTATGTCATGAATTTTAGTAATATTTCTTATCGAGTTTTTATATTTTCTATACACACTAACGTTTCTACATTTTTTTTTTAAAATATATAGATGATGCCCCCAAAATGTCGACCTCCAGAGAGTTATTTTCCAAGTACTAGCAGAAATACTCCTTTATAGGGTGATGAACTTCGAGATCAGAATATTGAAGTTGTTGATCAAGTTACTAATGATGATATGGATGGATATAATGTTAGTGATTCAAATCAGGAAGCCGAGATACATAGATCGATCCAAGACACATTTTCTCCAATGGATGAGGACAACTAGGATGATAGTCATGATGTTGATCCTGTACTCAAGAAGTACGTCAACCTCTTTATGAAGGCTCAACAACAAATATTTTATATGTTATATTTTTGTTGGTGAACCTGAAGGTTTTGAATGGTTTATCAAACAGATGCCTCACACAGATACTAAGGTATTTAATTTGTTAATTATTTATGTCTGCATGTTCACAAATACTTAAAAGGTTCATTTTTCCCCTATATTGCTATTGTTTCTAATTTGTAAATTAGTATATTGGATGAGATATTGATGATTAATAATGTTTACATTGACTTATTGTTTAGAATTTTGTAGATTGTTAGGTGAAGTTCTATTACCGACGTCAAATATTGTGCCACGCACATATCGAGAAATATCTGTGATTATGAAAGAAATTGGAATGGACTATCAGTCTATTGATGCATGTCCTAATGATCATATCATATATTATGGAGAATATGAATTAGAAAATGAATTCCCACAATGTCAAATAAGTATATATCGAACTGATAAAGTGTCAAGGAAGGTTCCTTGCAAAGTTCTTCATTATATTCCGATAATTCCACATTTCCAGTGGTTGTTCAGGTGCCAAAGTATAACACAATTTATGAATTTCCATGCAAAGAACAGAAGTTGAGACGATGTTCTTTGAATTCCTGCAAATGGTTCTACATTGAAGTACATCGAAGAAAAGTGTCCAATTTTTAAATAAGAACCTTGTAATGTTAGACTTCCGTTGGCAGCTGATGGTGTCAATCCATTTGGAGAGCTTCTTTCTACGTACTCAGTGTGGCCTATTTTTGTTATAAATAATAACCTTCCTCCTTGGGTGTCGATCAAGAGAGAGCACACAATGTTGGCAATGATTGTTCTAGGTATTTAATTATCTATTACTTTCTTTAAAGTATGACAAAGTATTTCATTTCTTTGTTTCGGTCATGGTAATTATTTCTTTTATATATAACGACATCTAGATAAGTATAATTAATCATGCAGTATGTTGAAACAATTAGGTAGGTACCCAGTTAAATATATGAACGTATATATTGAGCCTCTTATCGATGAGTTGTTGAAGTTATGGGTTGACGTCACTATGTATGACATCTCTAGACCAATAGGGAAAAAACAATTTCAATTCCATGGAATACTATCATGGACAATTCATGATGCTCCCAGGTTAACACATTTTTGTGGTATATTGTTACTTTTTTGTGTGATTTAATATTATATATATTTATTGAAAATATCATGCATTATTTTAAATTGTAACTCTAATTTGACACTACATTAATTCGTATATCTTGTCGTTCTTCAAATAAAGGGTAAATTTGCATGCCCAGTTTGTGGTCTGAGGATAAAATCTCGTCGTTCAAGTAGTTTAGGAAAGGAAGTGTTTGATGAGTATAGGCACTTTCTTCCTAAGAACCATAGTTATCGAACTACAGACAAAGAAAATTTCAATGGTAAAGAAGAAAATGGAAAAAAACCACGAAGAATGACACCTCGCCTATAGAAGTTGGAATATATTAGAAATAGTCAAGGTACGCAAATTATTTATGTATGACATATAATATAAATATTTGGTTAATTTCATTAGTATTAATTTCATTTTGTCCCATTAATTAGTATTAATTTCAATTTTTTGATGTTTCATGAATGTCGTTAAGGCAAGAATGGGCTTCCACGAGGAATGAAAAGTTACCCAATGCAATTCAGTAGATTTCCATACTACGAGAACCTACAAATAGTTCATCTATTTGATACAATGCATATTAGGAAGAACATAACAGAATTTTTATGGTAAATATTAGATGGAAGGACTGACAAAGAGAGAATTGGAAAGATTTGTTGTGACATCCAGGAAGCTAATCACGCATTGCAAAGTGTTATTATTAATTATAATGGCGATGGTCGTGAAAAAAATACTAGTCTTCCTTGGTTATTGACAGAGCAACAGAGAAATATTGTAAAAGAGGTCATTCGAAAAATTAGGTTTCCGATGAGGTTTTCATCGAACATACAAAATATCTTAATGAAAAAAGGTGATTTTGGTGGCATTAAAACACATGACTCGCATACATTCATTAAGGTAATTAGTAGGTTATAATATATTTCCTTATTGGTACATATTTTTTGGAAAAAAATAATAATTATTTGTTTCTTGTTACAGTATGTTCTACCTTTATCTCTCCCAGACGACTTTGACAACAACATAAAACAAATTATTTATGTACTTGGAAAATACATGAGGTAAGTATTGTTTTATAAGGAAAATGTACTTCTTATGTGATTTGTAGCAAAACGTATTGACATATTATGTTTTATCTACAAATTTATGTATGCCTTGATATTATTTTATTACATCGAAATTTGTAGGTAGCTATCATCAAAAGAAATCCATAAAGAAGATATAAGGTATTGGGAGAGAGAAATTCCCCGACTAATGTGTCAAATGCAACAGTATCTACCTCCAACATTTTTTAATGCATAAGAACACTACCTCATACACCAAGTTGAGGAGATTGAATTATGTGAACCAATACACACAAGGTCGATGTGGATGGTGGAGAGGCAATTGAAGTCACTGAAGGCTTTTGTTAGACAAAGAGCACGTCCGGAGGGTTCTATGGTTGAGGGATATATGGTATAACAATGCATGGTGTATATTAGTCAATATCTACCCAAATTAGCAGAAAATATGAATGTGCCTCGCATTTGGCATCTCGACTCCATCAACAAATTTGAAGGGGAGGTCCTATTGGGGAAAGGTAAAATGAGGACTGTGAAACGTAATTATTATATGTTGACGTATATTTAATATATTACACATTTAATAAATTATTCCTTTATTAACAATAGCTAATTAATGATATTAAATTGTTATGCTATCATATAGTTTCTCAAGAGTGGGCTTCTTTACATTTATACATTGCAAACAACCTTGATTGGATGGAGCATTGGATATAATATATTAAAGAATACTTGGGTAGGTTATCATGGGAAGGGGTGAGTAAGATGATTAAAACAATGCATCGTCATCGAGATCAATTTCCTGATCTTACATTAAGGGAAGTTGATTTATCCTTTGGTTTAAAAGATAAATAGGAAAGTTAAACTTTTTACCCACATTTTCCTAGTTTTTGCCCAATTTTTCAATGTATTTGGTTTGTTTAATTTTTGAAATATATATTTACTAAGTCCTATATGAGGTTTATTAATTGGCAATGTATTTTTTACTTGTTGTCCATGTTGCAGTTGAAACATCACAAGGCTATATGGTGTAATGGTCGTAAATTTTGTATGAAAATGTTGGATGATAAGATGAAAACCTCGGATTGTGGGATAACTGCAGTGTTTAAGGTCACCAACATTTCCTCTAGAAGTGACATAAATTCAGAATAAATTGAGAATAGGTACTATGTCCATTTGGAGGATGTAATTGAGTGTAATTTTAATTCCTTTAAAATAGTTTTGTTTGAGGTTAAATGGTACAGGCTACGGATGCATGAACGTGATCCTAAAAGAACTGTTATTGAGCATGATAATGGATTTATCATGGTTAATACAAGGGAATTTGAACTGGGTACAGATCCTTATGTTCTTCCAAGTCAATGTGAGTAAGTATTTTACTCAGAGGTACCTGGTAAAGCAGGTTGGTCATACATTGTTAGATATCATCCAAGAGGAAGACTAGTAAAGTATAATCATGTAGCCGAGGACGAAGATAATAACAAGGAAGAAGATCATGATTATGCAGATTAGGAGAAGGTGTCGCATGTAGTCGATATGTCAGAGGAAGAAGTTGAATAAGTTGATCATCCAAATGTAGGAGACGACGATCTCATTAACGATATCGATAACTATATTAGCGAAAATGACATTGATGATGATGTTTATAGGAATGATCCTTTCACCAATATCAATTATGAACTAGATCCTGATACAGATGTTGAGCTGGATGAAGAAGAAGATGACTGATATTTAATTGTTGAAAAGAAGAGGTATGTGTTTAAATATTTTATATGATCTTTATATGTTTTTATTTTGTATAATATAGTATATGATACATTTTATTTAGAATTTCAAATTAGGTAATATGGGGAAATTGAGAGTGATGTGAGGGGGTGGGGGGGAGGCATAATTAGAGATTCCACCTTCACATGGTTTCCCCTGTTTAGTAGAGAATGAACTATTCTCGAAACGAAGAGGAGATTTGGGCTACTGCGCCTAATCATACCAACAATCTAGGTATGTCCATCATCAATTCAAACTATGAATGGGGCCAACGTTGAATGGGGCCAACATTGAAATTTTTTCAAACTATTTCTGAATGCATTGAAATTTGACATGGATAGACTATTCGAATTCCTTAATGATATAGGAGGGTTTTCTAGACTCGAATTTGACACACACACCCACTTTCTTCCAGCATCAATTCATCATGTAAACCATACACCCTAATTTAGTGGAGTCATCGATTTTTCGATTTTTAGTGTTCCCAATGAATGGATGTGTTGTTGTTGACATGGAATGGGACAACACATGTACCTTCTTAATTTTCTTCCTTCACTTGATGTGGGCCTGGTCATTCCTAGCCTTGAATTGAAATTTTCCCCTAGTCTTAGTGATGACCCTTCATGACAGTTGTCACCCAATGATCATTAGATCACAAGGTTGGATATATATGGGAATTGGGATCATGAGGCTTTATAACCCTACAGTAACAAGAGACATTAATTGAACTTTGACTAGATTGAAAGGTGTGTGCAATTGAAAATACTAACAACCCAAAACTAAAAGGGATCAATACATAGACTTTCAATGAGAGGTGATCTAGCTGTGGTGTTTAGGAATAGGCCTAGCACCTTCAAAATTATCATTCTCCAAATATATTATACAAATTTTACAAGGAAAATGTACTAGGACTAGACACAGGCAACAATGTCCTGTGAATGGGGTCAACGTTGAAATTTTTTCAAACTATTTTTGAATGCATTGAAATTTGACATGGATAGACTATTTGCATGCCTTAACAATATTGGAGGGTTTCTAGACTCAAATTTGACTCACACACACATTTTCTTCCATCATCAATTCATTATGTAAACCATGAACCCTAAGTTAGTGGAGTCATCGATTTTTTGGGTTTTAGTGTTCCCAGTGAATGGATGCATTGTTGTTGACATGGAATGGGACAACACATGTACCTTATTAATTTTCTTCCTTCACTTGATGTGGGCTTGGTCATTCCTAGCCTTGAATTGAAAGTTGCCCCTAGTCTTAGTGATCACCCTTCATGACAGTTGTCACCTAACGATCATCAGATCACAAGGTTAGAGGCATATGGTCATTGGGATCATGAGGATTTATAACACTACAGTAACAAGATACATTAATTGAACTTTGACTAGATTGAAAGGTGTGTGCAATTGAAAATACTAACAACCCAAAACTAAAAGGGATCAATACACAGACTGTCAATGAGAGGTGATCTGGCCATGGTGTGTAGGAATAGGTCTAACACTATCAAAATTATCATTCTCCAAATATCTTATACAAATTTTACAAGGAAATTGTACTAGGACTAGACACGGGCAAGAGTGACCCGTGAATGGGGCCAACGTTGAAATTTTTTCAAACTATTTCTGAATGCATTGAAATTTGACATGGATAGAATATTCACATGCCTTAATTATATGGGAGGGTTTATGGACTCAATTTTACTCACACACCCTCTTTCTTCCATCATCAATTTATCATTGAGGGTCTATATGGTAATCCTCGTAATGCACATCCAACCTCGAGGTTTCATGCACCAAATGGATTATTAGAGTATTGTAATAAAACAAGGTCTCAAACTATCAACGGAATACAATGTCTCATATTTGGTTTGTCTTTAAATGAACATTCATTATGGTGGCCCTCCATCCTTTGCATGAAGGAAAAACCTTCATCGAGACAACCTAGTTCTCAACCCTAAGAGGCATTAACATGATTAGAGATGTTTTTGTCTCCGAGACTTGGGAAAATATTATGTGTACGATGGTCTCTTTCCCTAGGAGATAATGATTACACTTCTTCACTACTTGCACAAAAACAAAGAGTTCTTTATCATATGTGGGGTAGTCCAACATTGCTCCATGAAACAATTTTGAATGATAACACAACAACCATCCTTGTAGAAGCATCACCCCTAAAACATACTTGCTTGCATTTGTTTCTAGTTCAAATGGTCATCATAAATGGTCATCAAGAACATGAAAGTTGTAGGTGCATTACATAAACCCAAATGAATCACTAACCATTCATACAAACCTTGTTGCCTTGTCTTGAATGTTATTTTCCACATATTTTTCTTTGATCCTTAATCCAAGTCTTGCCTCACCCAACCAAAGTGATATGGTTGTGAATGACCATGAGTCTCTAGGCCAATATTTTAAACTAGTTGTGTAGAGATCAAATTCAATTGTGAATCGAGATCAAACAAGTAATCCACTTTAGCTTGTCTCATGTGGATATAGTCATGAAATAATTTGGTCATATATTTTTTCTTTTTGGGATTGTCATTGATTAATGCTACCTCCCTTTGAATGGTAGTGAAACTACTTCTTCTTTTAGATTTTAGAAGTGATTGGGGCATTTATCAAGGTGTAATTTCCAGCAGTCTTGGTGTGTCACTTTCTCTCACAAGACTTGTAATACATGGTGGGAGGTGTTGTTTATTGCGTCATTGATACAATCTTCTTCACATCCCACTTATTATTCTTCCCATAAATGACACCTTGAACCACTACAAATGACCTCTTGAAGGCATCCTTTGCCAATTAGGTATATAGGTAACACTAACATTCTTGAGCACTAGGTATGGGTCTTGTGTCCTTGACATGGTCAAGGGAGGAAACATGAAATTTAGGCCTTAATGGAAGATTTCAATGAAGCAAGGCCAATAAGGATGCCTCGTATAACCACACAAAGCCTTCTGAGGGTATTCCAACCTATGGTTGGGGATGTCGATGCCACTAGGTGTTTTTGAGTAGTAGGTATGTGTCTCAAGGTCTTGGAAATGATATAGGGAAGAAGGCCATGCCTTAGGTTCTAATGAAATCTTTGAACCATCTAGAGCCATGAACAATGCATCAAAGTACCACGCATAAATGCCAGAGGGGTATCCTTAGCCTCTAAGAAATGATGTTAGTTCTCTCACAAGGTTTTGAGCACTAGCTATGGGTCTGAAGGCCTTGATATGGTTGAGGGGGGAACCCAAGGATTAGTTGAAGTACAAAGCTTATAGGCATCCATGGCCAAACATGACACCTCTAACTAACACACCCAATAT
The DNA here is from genome assembly GCA_009831015.1 of Picea engelmannii. NCBI lineage: Eukaryota > Viridiplantae > Streptophyta > Pinopsida > Pinales > Pinaceae > Picea > Picea engelmannii. The sequence goes on from ML777120.1 coordinate 71,878, forward strand.
CTCAAGGTTTTAGGCAACTTCTGGGGCTCAAATATCATGAATGACACCTTAAACCACCATATATGACCTCTTGAGGGTATCTTTGGCATTCAAGTGGGAATATGGGCATCAATAGGAAATTTTGAGCACTGGGTATGGTTCTTGGGTCCTTGGACAATATCGAGAAGAGGAAACCCAAGACTTAGGTCCTAAATGAAGTTTGTAGGTATGTAGGGTCTACAATGACATGTTGAACCATAATATTGAATATAATATATATATATATATATATATATATATATATATTATAAATTATAATATAATATAATATTATAATATATTATAATATTATAATATTATATTGATATATTATATATATTATATTATAATATAAATAAATATAATATAT
>ML777120.1:77767-89027 GCA_009831015.1 Picea engelmannii
GCCCCCTCGAAGAGGCTTATTATCTGATATTATCTCTTTTTCAAGGCGTTGAGTACTTTTCTTGAGGTTTTTCTATGCTATATTGATGTTTGGTTCTTAACAAGGAGGGCACATGCAGAGGAGGAGGGCACACACAGAGGAGGAGGGTGCACATAGAGGAGGAGGGAACGCACACAGAGGAGGAAGGTGCACAAAGAGGAGAAGGGCATGCACACAGAGGAGGAGGAGGGCACACATAGAGGATAAGGAGGGAACACACGTAGAGGGGAAGGAGGGCACACACAGAGGAGGAGGGCGAGGGCAAGGGAGAGGATGGTGAGTAACTCTGAACACTTCATGAATTTACATTGTTAATGCAATATATGTTTTCCATCATCATTTTTGAGGTCAAACACTTAGTTTTTAGTGTTAGGTTGGGGTTACATATCATATATTTTAGGCTTCAAATAGAAATAAACAATGCACTACAATACTTATTCCTCCAAGCAACTATCACCATGAAATAAAAAGGAAAGCACTCCAGTACAACCATGGAAACAAAATTGTAACAAATCCCTACCTTCAACCAACCCCGACTCTAAAAGTCAAGTACAGGCCTTTGGGATGCTTTTAACACATCAGAACCAATGTCGCAAGCCAAGATAACATTTTAAACCATGATTGAAATAATGAATTGCAATTGCCTTTTAAGCAACCAAGGACACTCGAAACCACTATGTAGCATATAATCAAATGTCAAAGTGAGTAGAAATGCATGCGCAATGATGTTGCCACATTTGGTCTAGAACATGACTTCATCTTAATGATAAACATAAATAATGTGCAAAGCCAAATATGGGAATATTGTACCCTTGAAATCAGTAAATAATGCATATATGTAACACCCCCATGATGGGCGTGAATAAGATAAAATTTTATTCTCATTCTTGAGCCAAATCAACTCTTATTGAACTTATTGAACTCTAACAGTGCAAACCCGCATAAGGCATGAGATTTCCCCATATGACCGCAAGGTATGATCGCATGATTATGAAGAGATTCTTCTCTTTTCAAGACTTTCAGGATGCAAACCCACCCAGACTCCTACTTCCGAACTCTTGAACTCTGATTCCTTTCCAAGGATCAGATCTATGGTCATGTGCTATCCCCTCAATCAATGGTTGTGATCGTATCACGAATTCACGTATCAGGATAATGAATGTGAGCTAGCTCTAACTCTCCATTCCCCGAAACCCCGACTCACATAGCTCCTACCTAAACCCTCTGCCCATACGACCACTCAGCATGACCAGTGGCTGACTCTTTGAGCTTGTTGTGACTTCGCATTTCATGAAGTTGGGATGAAACCCACTCCCATTTCTTCTAAAGCCCAAACCTGAAAACCTAAGATCCCCTTGCTCGAATCAACAGTCATGGCTCTTCTGTGAACTAAAGGTTCATATAAAATCATGAATTCGGGTCTCACGAGTTCACAAAACTTGGCCCTTTGAATTCCTTCAATAGTGATTCAGCAAAGTGTTGATCCTTCTCCATGTGTCCTTTGCCGATGGATGGTTCTGATCACTTTGGTACTTTCAATACTTTGACGAGTCCATTCTCCCACCTACACAAGGGTTAAAATCGATGGTCTAGGTATCTCCCGATGGATCCTAGGATCTACGATCCTAGTTCCATCACTACTTGCGAAGGATGAAGGGGTCGAGGCGTTAACACCTACGTTCCTCCTCTAGATCCACTGGTCCTGATAGACCTGTGATACTTCTGAAAGGATCTCATTTGTTTGTCTACCAAATGAAAGGTTACTCCCTTTCGATAACTTGAATCACTATCCTTCCTAAAATTGGGCAATGAAATTCAATATCTTAGAGATTCGATCTTACACATCTCTGAAACCTTTGAAAACTAACTCTTTCTTGCACAGGGTTCCCAAATCTAGGTCACATGAAGCTTCAAATGGTTCTTGGGAAAACTATCCCCACTCTTAGTCGGGTCTCTAGATAAGGGCTCGAGTGCATTTCAAAGTCCCTAGGATACTGACATGAATGAGGTGCCTTCCTAAATCATCGAGTTAGGAGCTATGATGCCAGTAAACGTGTGGGTTTACCATAGTGGTAGCCATACCAAGGAGATTGCTACGACTCTGAGATATGATGCCTTTTGGGGGATTAAATTAGAACATCATGAAAATCAAGCAGATGAGATGATTCTCGGTAGGATGAACCCATGATGTAGACTTAATATTTTTGTAAAGAGACCAACTATGGAATATAAGTAAACACATGCATCCATTACTTCCTGTCTAAAACATTAGGCAATATTCCACACAGAAACCATCGATGGGTGTACAAACATGAGCATGTATCCATGATATTCAATTCAAAATACAAGGCATAAAACACTTATCAGATTCACAGGACATGATGCGACTATTGAGAGGGGTTCTCATTTCCACCCAAGCATAGGCTCAATGACTCCAAATGGATTTACCACTAGCCAGCCCCAAGATACACCATGATGCTATGAGATTCAATCTCTTACTTCTAGCTCAATGGAAGTCAAGGACGAAGGTTACTCTCCTTCTCTTAATAGAGAAAAATAATCGAGGACAAAGGTTACTCTCCTTCTCCTAATAGAGAAAAATAATCGAGGAAAAAAGTTACTCTCCTTCTCTTGTGTTCATAATTTCATCTGATTCGAGAGCTTAGGTTATGCTCTGCGATCTCCACTTCCTTTTCTACCCACCCCCCCATGCTTCCTTTCTTACATCCCTCTACAATATAGTCTGTGGTGTGAATTTCCGCATCCATGGTTAGGTATAAGAGCTTTACGGATGGGAAATTATCCCCATCCCCTAATTAACTCTTGAGGAGACTCCCCACCTACCATCCTGACGAGAAATTCATTCCAGGGTCAGAGATTTTCTTTGGTATTTGAGCAAGTAAAAACCAGTATGGTACTAGTTCAGTGGAAGTTAACACAACCATTCTAGGTCCCTTCCACCACCTTTTATTATCCATTGTGTTCTCTTTTAGCACATCCCCTTCCCAGTAGTCATGCAACACATATTCATAACATAATTTACATTCATAGACCTTTTATACAAAGGTCCATCAATTCAAACATTTACACCTTCAAGTTTTCCATAGTTCCTAGCCAATATAGTTATATTTATATATTGGGGGAAATAGGGTGTTACAATTCCCTCCCCCTTAAAGGAACATCGTCCTCGATGTTCTATCTATCAATATGAAATGTATGTACATAAGTAAACAAAATTGGATATGTTTGTTTCATGGAATCTTCCATTTCCCACGTAGCCTCATCGGGGCCAAAATGTTTCCACTACGCCTTGACATGTGCAATGGTTCGGTTCCTAAGTGGGGTTTCCTTTCTATCCAATATGTATAGAGGTTCTGGCAGGAATTCTCCCCCGAGTTCCACCTGGATCATAGACTAGTCAATTATATGATTAGAATCATGTACATATTTCTTCAATAATGAAACATGGAAAACATTATGTGCTTTTATTGTGGGAGGAAGTGCTAGCCTATAGGCTACAGGTCCCACTCTATCTAGAAATTCAAAGGGTCCACAATATCGAGGTGCCAACTTGGCACAAGCTCCCATCCTTAGGGAACTCTTCTTGGGCCTAACTTTGAGGTATACGTGGTCTCGCGTCTTGAATTCTCTAGGGGTTCTCTTTTTTTCGGCGTAACATTTTTGTCTGTTTTGAGCGACTTTCAGATTTTTCTTTATCTGAATCACTTGTTGTTCCATTTATTTCAACATGTCGGGTCCAATAGTAATTTTGTTTATGGGATTAATCCAACTGACTGGAGTGTTGCATGGCCTACCATAGAGGACTTTGAAAGGGCTCATGTTTAGTAATTCTTGGTAGCCGTTGTTGTAGGAAAATTCCACCAGTGGAATGTAATCTTCCCACTTTTTAGGTTGATGCATTACATGCATCCTTAGCATGTCTTCTAATATTTAGTTCACTCTTTCTGTCTATCCATCAGTTTGAGGATGATAGGATGTGCTGAAAAATAATTTTTTCTCCAGACTAGCCATCAAGGATTTCCAAAAGTTTGAGGTAAATTTAATGTCTCTGTCAGACATGATTTCCTTAGGCATGGCATGTAGTCTAAATATCTCTTTCATGAATATGTTGGCAATATATATTGCCTTACAAGTCAATTTGATGGGAATAAAGTGAGTGGAATTGCTTAATTTTTCCACCACTACCATGATGGTGTCATTCTGTTTCATCGATGTTGGTAATCTGGTGATGAAATCCATGGATATGGTTTCCCATTTCCATTCTGGGATTGGTAGAGGTTGTAATAATCTTGTTGGGTGTCGGTGTTCTGCTTTAACTTGTTGGCATTCTATACATTTGGCTAAATACTCAGCTATGTCTTTCTTCAACCCAGGCTAATAGAATTGTTTCCTGGTGGCCGTGACCATCTTCTAGTATCTTGGGTGACCAGTATATGATATTTTATGTATCTCATCCACTATGAACCTCTTCAAGTCGTTAGAATATGGAATATACAATCTATTTATGTAAGTTAGCAGGCCTCCATCTAGCATCTGGTAGCCTTCATACTTTATCCCTACGGGTTCTTTCTCTAGGTATGAGGTCATGGTCTGGAACAATGTGTCTATTTCTTATGCATTCCTGACTCTTTCCTTGGCATTCGTCTCGCAGGTGCTCACCGTTGCCAAGTGAATTGTTTTCATACTTCTGCTAAGGGCATCAACCACCTTATTTTCCTTTCCTTTCATATGTTTGATTTCAAAATCAAACTCGCTAAGGAGGGCCATCCACTTAGCTTGTCTAGCATTAAGTTTTGGTTGGTCAAACAGATGTCGCAATCCACAGTGCTTTGTCATAAGTACAAATTTCCTACCCAGGAGGTAATGCCTCGACATTTTTAAGGCATGCACTATGGTGTCCAGCTCTATATCATGGGTCACATAGTTGACTTTGTGCTCATTCAATTTTCGGGATTCATAGCAGACTACATTTCCTTCTTGCATAAGGAATCCTCTGAGCCCTTCCTTGCAGGCATCTATGCACACTATGAAGTTAGTTTTGGGATCGGTGATCTTCAGCATAGGTGCATGGGTCAAAAGGTATTTCATGGATTGAAATCATTCTTCACATTCTTGTCTCCACATGAATTTATCTCCCTTCTTCTGGAGGGTGGTGATTGGACAACCAATATTGGAGAATCATTTTATAAATCTCCTATAGTATCTTGCTAATCCCATAAAGGATCTGATATCTAAAACATCCTTTGGGGTAGGCCACTCCATGATAGACCTGATCTTGTCAGGGTCTACTGCTACCCCTTCTTCAGATATGACATGGACCAAGTAATGTATTTTCTTCTGGAAAAGGTCACACGTGCTAAATTTGGCATAGAGATGATGTTCTCTTAGCACTTGAAGCACAAGTCTAAGATGTTCCTCATGTTCCTTTCTAATCTTGGATTAGATCAATATATCGTTGAAAAAAACTAGTACAATTTTTTTTAGGAATTTGTTGAGCACATTATTCATCAAGCACATAAAAGTGGCAAGGGAATTGGTTAATCCAAATGGTATTACCACAAACTCGTAGTGACCATATCTCATCCTGAAGGTGGTTTCGTGGATGTCTTCACCCTTGATTTGGACTTGATGGTATCCATATCTCAAGTCAATATTTGAGAAGATGGAAGCACCTCCCAATTGATCGAACAAGTCATCGATCTAGGGTAAGGGTTACTTGTTCTTTATGGTTACCTTATTGAGTTGTCTATAATATATGCATAGTCAGAGGGTACCATATTTATTATTCACAAACAGAACTGGTTCTCCCCATGGAGACACGCTGAGCTCGACACAGTCTTTGTCCATCATTTCTTTTAGTTGTAATTTAGACTCAACTAGCTTGGGTGTCCTCATCTAATAGGGTAAACTAGACACTGGCATTGCTCCTAGTGCAAGTTCTATCGAGAATTCAATGTCCCTTCTCAGAGATAGACCCAATACCTCTTCTAGAAACACATCTCTATATTCTCTTAGTGTCAGGTGGTATTTGAGGCTTGGTTTGACATCCTCAATTGATTCCAACACCTGTATCGCATATAGTGGATGTCCCTTTCTGCAATACTTTCTCATTTGAAGGGCTGATATATGTCTCATCGAGACAGGTTTCTGGATCCCTTGAAGGGTTATCCATCTTCCTTCTTCACTTACAGATTCTCAGGTTTTATGGTAATAGTCCATTATGGATTTATATGTGGCTAGCTAGTCCATACCAATCAACAGGTCATATGATTCTAGGGGTAGTATGTTAAGGGTTGCTTGGGTGGGGAATTCACCCATAGTGAATTGGCAAGCTAGTATGACCTTTGTTGCCTTTCGTTTGGTGACAGTGGCTAACTGTACCAACCATGTATTGGCATGTTTATGTGGCTGTAATTTGCACTTATCAACAGCCTGAGGAGCTATATAACTCAAATTTGAGCCAAGGTCAATTAGAATAGACACTAGATGGTTGGTGATCATACCTTCCATCTCCACCACTGAATCTTGGTGGTCAACTTGTTTATTATCCATGGGTGCAAAAATTTGTGGCATACTCCTAGCCACATCATTGATGGTGGTAGCCTCTTGGACGTTGTAAATTCTCCTATTGTTCTATTGCCAGTGCGGTCAGTCCCTCAGTAGATGTTCTTCTCCACAACCCCAACATTTCAAGGGTTCTTTCTTTGGGTTATCAGTCTTTCCTAGGGTTGATCCAAAAGGTTTATTTCCACTCTGGGAGGGGAAATTCTATTGGTGTACACTTCGGGTTGGAAAGCTCATCCTTGAATCCTTTTTAGAGTTTTTAAATCTCGGGGATTTAAGCCCCTTTTTCTCGAATCCCAAACTATTCTTTTTCTTCCATCCTTCACGAGGTTCTATCCGAAGCCCAAACTATTCATAACAATATCTTGCCTTTCGGATAGTGCCTTCTAGGGTCCTCAGCTTGTCAAAATCAATCTAGTTCTGATAGTCCTTAGGTAGCCCACTGATGAATCATTGCACCTTTTCCTTTTCTACTTTTATGTAGGGTACGTACCTCAACTAATCAAGGAATCTATTGACATATTCCTCTATGGTGAGTTTCCCCAGCTTCAGTTCATAGAATTCTTTAGTCTTTTCGTCGAAATATGTTTTTGACAGATACTTCTTCCTGAAGTATTTTTCAAACTATTCCCAAGATAGGTCTTCTTAGTGAATCCATTTGACATTCTTAATGTCTTCCCACCAAATGGAAGCCTTTCCATTCAGGTTGGAAGTGGCTACTCAGGCCTTCAAGTTTTCTGAGAAGTCATGGACTCTGAAATACTTCTTTAGTCCAAGCAGTCAGGCCTCTGCTTCCTCTCCCTTCTTTATTTCACCGCCGAAAGAGGGTGGTTTGGCCTTCTTTAATTCTTCGAGATTATGACTTTTGGAATGCTTTTGTTTCTTTCGATTTCTTCAGGAATGTGAACTAGTTATGCTACTAGAAGATCCTTTTGAGTCACCAGTTTCCCTTCCAGAGGAATCGTCAGATGCTTGTCCCCTATCTTTGGGGTGGACCTTTCTCAAGGTGCTCTTCCCATTGTGGACACTTAAAAGGCCACATTTCCGTATCTCAGGTGCACTTCGACTCCTCTTTGTCTGTTACCGATCCTCATGACTGATGTCAGGTCCATGCTACAATTGTCTTTGTATGTCAGATACAATCTGCAACAAGACTGCATTAATTTCCATTTTCTTCTCTTTATCTTTTATCAACCTCTTTTTATCAGCCTTACAACTTTGTAATTCATCCATGAGACTCCTCACCATCTTAGCCAGATCCAAGGGGGTCTCTACATCCCTCATTTCATCATAATATTTGTCTCTATTATGGGAGCCATCCCCCACCTCGTGGTGCGTCACCATTCTATACGTCTGTAGTTTTCCACGGTTGATCGTTCGCTTGCGTGAATATAAAACACTTGTTGTTAGCCAACATTATATTTTTTCACGGTCAACACATAAATTCACATTTCTCAATTTCATATACACAATACAAATTTCATTATTTCCCCTTACTAACATTCTTAACTTCGACATTTGGTAAAAGGGGGTTAAGATAGAGGGTTGCTCTTTTGAGGAGTACTTCAAATGGAGTTTTTGCATGACTCATTCATGAGACCAAGAAGGCCAAGTGTTGTAACCATGCTATGATACCAATTTTTAACACCCCCATGATGGGCATGAATAAAATAGAATTTTGTTCTCATTCCTGAGCCAAATCATCTATTTTATTCCCTACCGGGGTCCTGCTAAAAAATCCGCAGACCTTATTGAACTCTGACTGCGCGAACCCTCATAAGGCATGATCTTTTCCCATATGACTGCAAGGTATGACTGCATGCTTATGAAGTGATGCTTCTCTTTTCAGGACTTTCAGGATGTGAAGCCACCCAGACTCCTACTTCCGAACTCCTGAACTCCAATTCCTTTCCAAGGATGAGATCTACGGTCCTTTGCTATCCCCTCGATCAATGGATCTGATCATATCATGATTTCACGTATCGAGATAATGAATGCGATCCAGCTATGACTCTTCATTCCTCTAAACCCCAACTCCCATAGCTCCTACCTAAACCCTGCACCCATACAATCACTCAACATGACCAGGGGCTGACTCTTCGAGCTTGTCATGACTTTGCATTTCACGAAGATGGGATGCGACCCACTCCCATTTATTCTAAAGCCTGAACCTGAAAACTTGAGATCCCCTTGATCAGATCAATGGTCATGGCTCTTCCTTGAATTGACAGTTCATATCAACTCATGAATTCAAGTCTCGCGAGTTCACTAAACTCAACCCCTTGAATTCCTTTGGAAGTGAGTCATTGAAGAGTTGATCCTTCACCACGTGTCCTCTATTGATGGATGGTTCTGATCACTTTAGGACTTTCAGGACTTTGAAGAGACCATTCTCCCACCTACACAAGGGTTAAGATCGACAGTCTAGGTAGCTCCCGATGGATCCTGGGATCTACGGTCCCGGTTCCATCGCTACTTGCGAAGGTTGAAGGGGTCGAGGCGTTAACGCCTATGTTCCTCCTCTATATCCAATGGTCTTGAAATACCTAGGATACTTCCAAAAGGATCTCATTCATTTGTATACGAAATGAAAGGTTACTCCCTTTCGATAACATGACTCGCTATCCTTCCTGAACTCGGGTAACAAAATTCAACCTCTCAGAGCTTCGAGCTTCTGTGGCTCTAAAACCTTTGAAAACTAACTCTTTCTTGCATAGGTTTCCCAGACCCAGGCCACTGTTAGGACCACACAATGCACCTTTTTGCCCATACTTTTTGCCATTATTATACCCTTCATCACTTGTATTTAGACTCATAATATCACTTCATCTGATCATTCCAAGGTATACAACGTCCCTTCTCATTACTTTACGTTTAATCTGTTTTTCATAATATTTTACATCACTCTCGTACTTAACCAATGATTAGAAATGCATAAGTTTCCAAAACTACAGATTTGCATTCAAGGCCTATTGTTGAAACACAGAGCTGCTACACAGTCCGAGGTCGCAGATGCTGAAACACGAAGTTGTTACACAGTCCGAGGTCACAGATGCTGAAACACGGAGTAGCCACACAGTCCGAGGTCACAAGATGCTGAAACACAAAGCTATTACACAGTCCAGAGTTGCAGATGCTGAAACACAGAAGAAACTGCTAGAACCGACGATGCTGAAACACAAGGAAGCCACCACAAGTCAGTAGTCAACGCAGACATAGCGCAATTCACGTGGCTGAAACAACCCGTGAATTGCGATGCTGAAAAAACATCAGCAATGATGAGAAGAAGCTGTTACACCATCTGTAACAATAATACCTCGCTGAATTCCTGTAATAGCATTCAGTTGCATGAAACCAGAACATCCTATGCTGATTTAGAAAGAAGATCCAACTTAGGATAGAATCTAGATATGTATTGTAATGATTGTATCGAAGGGATTTCCTCTTTAAATCAGAGGAAATCACCATTCGAGGGGGCCAAGTTTTGATGTATTGAAGTAACTCCAGAGAAGCAAGACGTGTTCTATTCTTTCAATTTGTAATGTGATATTTCGACAGATGAATATAAGACTACTTTGAGTATCCTTATCTAGCCTCTCGTCCAGGGGAATCTTGTGAGAAGGGAGGGCCCACCTTCATCACAAGATTCACCCATTAGTTATAAGTGTGTTAGTATAATTTCTGTTCATGCTTTGATTAAACTATTGTTTGCTGAAACACTACTGACTATGTCTTAGTTTATTGAATGGAATTTGTAATTCTTTTTATCAGTGATCTTGTGTGATGATTTTATGAGGCTAGAAGATATTTGGTTAAAGGTTCCTGCTCAGACAGAAAGGAATCGGAACATCATACCCTCTGTAGAATTCATTTACTACTGCAAGTGTGCTAGCCAGAAGTTCGGTTAGAAGGTTCCTGCTCAGACAGGAAGGAACCCAATTACCTCGACTTCTGTAGACTTCATTTACTGCTGCAAGTGTGCTAGTCAGAGATTTGGTTAAAGGATTCCTGCTCAGATAGGAGGGAATCACAACACCTTGTCTTATGTAGATTTCCTTTACCTCTGCAAGTGTGCTAGCCAGAGATTTGGTTAAAGGGTTCCTGCTCAGAAAGGAAGGAATCATGATACCTTGTCTTCTGTAGATTTCCTTTACCTCTGCAAGTGTGTTAACCAGGGATTGGGTTAAGGGTTTCTACTCAGAAAGGAAAGAACCAAAACATCCTGTCCTCTGGGAGATTTCATTAGTGCTAGCCAGAAACTGGGTTAGGGATCCCTGCTCAGAAAGGAACGGATCAGACTGCTCTGTTCTCTGTAAACCTCAACCTCACAAAGTGTGCTAAACAGAAGTAAGGCTCAAGGCTCCTGCTTAGAAAGAAAGGAACTAGGTGGCTTTGTTTCCTGTTAGATATAGTTAATTGTTTTCTGCATTGTTGTTTTCATGAAAGAGTGTTAATACTGAAGTCTCTGTTGAGAGTAAGGGTCTTGTTCTCTAATTGCAGAATAGTTGTTCTTTCCCATTGCCAGTATTAATTCAAATGTAATCCAGGATTCTTAGATTAATCTTTGAAGGTTTGCAATAGGGAAGTTACTTTCCTGTGATTTAATACAGAACTTCAGTTTATTTGAGTAAGTGAG
>ML777120.1:138725-168709 GCA_009831015.1 Picea engelmannii
GTTAGCCCGAGAATGCTATTCTGCCGAAGCCAGTTGTCAGGCAGAACCGTCACAACTCATATCCCAATTCCTGGACAAATGTAGGATATGCACTGATTCTATGCAGAGACAAGCACCTGGCGCGCCTTGAAAACGGAGTTGAAAATATGGAGTGGCTTCACTCCTAACAGCTGCCAAACAGAACCACCACGGCTTGTATCTAATTTTACGGACAAGTGTATCATATGGCGCCGACTCATGTAAAGAAAGCACCTGGCACCCTTTTGTATAAATAGAATAGAGAAAGAAGAACTAAAGGCCGGACTTTTTGGTATCCATTGTAACAGAATTCTCTTATGAAGAAAGTTAATACGAAGCAAATTCAAGATTCCCGATTCTGTCCTGACTGTATCTCAAGTTTGTTTTGTCATGTTATTTGTTTCTTTTCATTTTTCTCTACACAATTAATTTGTTTTGTTATGTTCTTCGTTTCTTTTCATTTTTCTCTACATAACTGAAAGGTATCACTATAACTCAGTACCACCACTACTATAGTGAAGCAAGTTCATATTACAGTAATTGTCTCTTGTCTTTCCTCTGCACCGGCTACCAGCAGGTGTAAGACCAAGCTACAGTTACAGGATTTTGTGTTTACTTGCACCATGTCAATTATGTTTATGTCAATTTCTCTTTCTATATATATGTGAGTTTTTATTGATAAGGATTTTATGTTTCTAGTATTAGACGTTCTTCTCTCATTCCATATCTTTTACGAAAATCATACAGTTATGGGAAAGGGCCTTTAGTTTGTAGTCCCATTTCCTTCTTCATACGAAGATTTCTCTTATTTTCGACCGAATCGAATCAGCCATCAAAATCTCTTGTTAAATCATTTTCATACCCTTACTGTTCCTCAATGACTGTACCCCCGGTAATTCAACCCAATATTCAACTCGGGATATTAGATCAAACTAATATTGTGTTAAGTCTTTTCAACACGACCCTTAGAACTGCTAATACCTGGGAAGAATTAGAACGTTCATGGGCGGTCATTGAACGAGATATCGCAACCCAGGAACAGTTGGAAGCTAGATGTAGGGAACGTAGAAATCTCCCTTAGTTTCCTATACCAAATGAGACTTTATTATTGTATACATCTTTTACCTCTTTTCGGATGCCTTGACACTGTATTTTAAGCCTTAGTACAGACTCAGGAACAACACCAACTATAGACACCCTCAACTTTGTATCATTGTATCAATGAGATTCTTGTAACATTAGCATAGAGCAGAAAAGAAAGTTGTAGCAAAGAGTTGAAGAGAAGAACCCATGTACAAAAGCTTTGAATTAATATATGAAGCTTTCATTCAGACTCATGGTGTTATGATGTTTTTTGTTTATACATGCTGAATGATATACTTATAGATGTTTTATTCTCTCTGTTATGCATTTTTTGTTATGTTGTGTGTGTATGTATGATTTCATGTTGAATGTTTGAAGTCAGAGAGAGAGAGAGAGAATGAGTTTCAATTGTTTCTCTTTTTGAGTGAGAGAAGTTCCTGCAAGGAGTGCAGTGAAACGTCTGCAAGGAGTGCATTGACAAAGGTTCAGAGTTTATCTCTGAAAGCTCAAGAGGGATACCATCGTTCTCATTCCATGCAAGGTGTGCATGGGCTAGTTGAAATCTCAGAACTTATCAACCAAGGGGAGAGTTGAAGGACTGCTGTTGAAAAAAGTGCATAGAGTTAAAGAATCAAATACTTAGAAGTATTTGAAGGGTTGCCACAAGGAGTGTGTGCACAAGTCTTTTTGGAGACTCAAAATTGCAAAGAAAGCTCAGGAGGGTTAGTGCCTTTGGAGTAATCAAAGGGGGATGGAGTGAAATCACTTTGCAGAAACCAAGTTCAGATGACAAACACTGGTTCATTTCATGGAAGTCTTCAGGGAGGAATTGAATGGTTGAAATTCTCTGTGGAGTACTCGGGAAGTCACGAGGACCGTAGGATCTTGCAGAGTTGTAAGGTTATTAGAGATGGTGAAGCCTATCACCTTAGGGTCCAGGATCAACGTGAGTCGTCGATCATTTTTTGTGTAAGTAGTCAGATCATTTCAGTGCATCAAGGTTTCAAACGTTGGAGAGTCGGGAGTCTCGCATTAGGATTCGCAAAATCGTGAAATGCGAAACTTCGAATCGACGAAAAGTCCGTTGTGAAACCAGCCTTTGCTGAACGCATCAGGGTTCGACATTTCGACACTTTTGAAGACAAGGGGTTGGGGTTCCTTGTTCTAAAATTACCGAAGTTGCGAAACGTGATACAACTATGGAGAAGGATGCGACCAAACATTTTGGTGAATCGGCATTTCGAGTTTAGGTAGTAGAGGGCCGAAAAAATCAACAACCGAAGTCGCGAAATTGCGAGACCCGAAGTTCTGAATTAGCAAAGGGCGTGATCATATTGTTGGTAAGGAGATTTGGGTGGCACTGCATGTTTGATCACATGGGCACACTCATAAGGACCTATGGAAAGATGTTGTTGTGTGTGGGAGATATTTCCCGAGGGGAAATTAAAGGGTCAACAAGACTCAAAGGGCATATTAAGAGAGATCCTGTGCAAACCTCGACCCGAGGGTTCAGGGGTCTGCACCAAAGTGGTATCAGAGCTTGACTCTGTTTGTATATTACAGGTAGAGGAAGCGAAAAGGAGAAAAATAGTACTCTGGTACACATCATTGTGGTATCAGAAGAACATAACAATTTCTTTGCTTTCTATAGCAGAGAAAAGAGAAATTTTCTAGCCATACAACCGAGAAGAAGAGACAAACCAATGCCTGATCCAGTAGTGGAAAGGGAAATGTGCGAACTATGTGCTAGGCTTGATGCCATGGAGATAGCATAGAGGCACACAGTTGACCTTAGGGATATTAGTGAGGCTGAGAGTGAAAATGAAGCTAGACACGAAGGAGAAGTTGCAGTCGAGGATGCTGCAGATGAACTCTTATTTAGGGTTGTTGCGAGGATAGGTGCCAGAGAAAAAATGGACATTCCAGTATATGAAGGAAACTTGGATGTTGAAGAGATTCTAGACTAGATTAGAAATCTAGATAAATACTTCGACTATGAGGATGTCGAGGAAGACAAAAAGGTCAAACATGCTGTCACAAGACTTAATGGACATGCATCTTTATGGTAGGATGAACTGCAGGCTAACAGATGCTACAAAGGCAAGCAAAAAATCAAGAGTTGGGATATAATGGTTGCAAATATGAAAGCCAAATTCATCCCCAAGGACTATCAAATCACTCTGTTTCGGATGATGCATAATTTGAGACAAAACTTGATGTCAGTGAAGGAATACACTGAAGAGTTCTACAAGATAAACATCAGAGCAGGTCATCGAGAAAACAATGATGAAAAGGTTTCTAGGTACATGAATGGTCTGCGATATGACATTCAAGATGAGATAAGCATGATGATCATTCAGAATGTGGAGGATTCTTATCATATGGCTCTGAAAGATGAAGAGAAACCGAGTCGAAAGCAAGGTCAAATAGGCCGAGGCCAAAGTCAATCCAGAGGCAAAACAATTTCCCAAGACAGGACTCAGAAATCTAAAGAAGAGGGGAAGAAACACCAACCTCAGATTGAGAGAGGTGGAAGCTCACAGAGAGGACAATATGCTGATAGAGATACTTTTCCTCATACTAGAGGAAGAGGGAGAGGCAAAGGTGGTGAAGTGAAATGCTTTGTCTGTGGGAAAAATAGACATAAATCCTATGAATGTCCAGATAGAAAGAAAGAAGGTGGTGAAACTCACATTGTCAAAGCACAAATATGGAATGTTGAGGCAAACGATGTTGAGGGCAGAAGATCCTTGATGATGAGGAAAGTTCTCTTAACGCCATAGAAAGAGGCAAAGAACCCATTCCAAAGGAACAGACTTTTTTGGACTACTTGCAAGAACAAAGACAGTGTATGCAAGGTCATAGTGGATAGTGGTAGCACAAACAATCTCGTTTCTACAAAGATGGTAGAAAAGTTGGAGCTGGAGATTATTGAACATCCAAGCCCATATAGATTTTTGTGGCTACAAAAAGGACATCAGGTAAATGTCACTAAACAATGTTTAGTTGAATTTAAAATAGGAGGATATAAAGATGAAATATTGTGTGATGTCATTTCCATGGATGTTTGTCATCTATCGTTGGGTAGACTGTGGAAATATGACAGAAATGTGATTCATGATGGGAGAATGAACACATACACCTTGGAGAAAAATGGGAGAAATCACATGTTGTTGCCAATTAAGGATAAAGAAGTGAAAATAGAGGTGAGAAACACTGTACTTCTCATGAGTGGGAAGGAACTTCTTAATGAGGTTAAGAGGAAGGAAGACAAACAATTTATTGTGGTCAGGAAGCCCATAATTGTTTTGACTAGTAGGAGAGTGGATGATTTACCAGAGAATATCCAGAAGTTGTTGGAAGAGTTCATTGACATAGTAGTGGATGAACTACCCTGTTCATCGCCACTGATCAAGAGTATAAGAGATCATATTGATCTTATACCTTGAGCCAATTTACCAAACAAAGTAGCGTACAGATTGACGCCGTAGGAGAATGAAGAAGTCAAGGGGCAAGTCCAGGATTTAATGGACAAAGGATTGGTTAGAGAGAGATTGAGTCCATGTGTTGTTCCGATAGTGCTCATCCCAAAGAAAGATGGAGGCTAGAGAATGTGCACAGACCCAAGAGAAATCGATAATATTACCATCATATACAGATTTCCATTGCCAAGGATGGACGACTTGATGGATTGCTTGGGTGG
Source organism: Picea engelmannii (assembly GCA_009831015.1). NCBI lineage: Eukaryota > Viridiplantae > Streptophyta > Pinopsida > Pinales > Pinaceae > Picea > Picea engelmannii. The sequence goes on from ML777120.1 coordinate 143,530, forward strand.
AGCAAAGTTCTTTTCAAAAATTGATTTGAAAAGAAGATATCATCAAATTCGTATGAGGGAAGGTTATGAATGGAAGATAGTGTTCAAGATGAATGAGGGGCTATATGAATGGCTTGTTATTCCATTTGGCTTAACAAATGCACCTATTACTTTCATGAGATTGATGAATGAATTCCTGAAGGAGTTCATCGGGAAATTTGTCATCGTATATCTTGACGATATACTAATTTTCAGAAAAACAGAAGAAGAACACTTGAAGAATTTAGCTACAGTGATGAGGAGATTACAACAAGAGAAATTGTTGATAAACATGAAGAAATCATCATTTATGAGGACATAACTCATTTATTTGGGTTTTGTTATCTCTGCAAATGAGCTGAAAATGGATCTGGATAAGGTAGACGCGATTAAGAATTGGCCATCACCGAAAGGTGTGTTTGAAGTTCAAAGCTTCCATTGATTGGCTAGTTTCTACAGGAAATTCATCCAAAATTTCAATAGGATTAGTGCACCAATGATGGATACGGTGAAGAAAATACAGAAATCTTTTCATTGGATAGAGGAAGCAGAGAAAAGTTTCAATATGTTGAAGACGAAGATCACAAAACAACCAATTCTGGTGTTGCCGGACTTTAGCAAGACATTCTAGGTCAAGTGTGATGCGAGTGGATTTGCAATTGGAGTGGTCTTGAGCCAAGACGACAGACCGGTCACATATTTCAGTGAAAAACTGAATGAAGCAAAAATTAAATACTCAACATATGACAAGGAATTCTATGCAGTCATACAAGCATTGAAGAAATGGAGACATTATTTGGTTCCCAAGGAGTTTTTTTTGTATATCGATAATCACACTTTGCAACTCATGACTCAACAGGAGAAGTTGAACCAAAAGAATGCAAAATGGGTTGAATACATGCAAAATTTTACTTTTCTGATTAAACATATTTCTGGAACTTCTAACAAAGTTGTTGATGCTTTAAGCAGGAAATGTTTGCTTATGCAGGAATTTAGAGTCAAAACTTTGGGTTTTGATAACCTCAAAGAAATGTACAAGGATGACCCAGATTTTAAAGAAGCGTATGAGGCATCTGAGAATCCAATTCTCAGGGACAGAAGCCAATGGACTGAATATATGATCTAGGATGGATTATTATTCAGAGGCAATCAACTATGTATTCCAAAATGCTCCATGAGGGAGAATCTGTTGAAGGAAAAACACAGTGGAGGATTGGTCGAACACTTAGGTCATGATAAGACGTTCTCAAAGTTGATAAGACATTCAAGTTTTGGCAGTAGAGGGCCGAGAAACTCGACAATCAAAGTCACGAAATCACGAGACCCGAAGTTTCAAATTAGCGAAGGGCGTGATCATATTGTTGGTCAGGAGATTTGGGTGGCATCATGTGTTTGATCACGTGGGCACACTGATAAGGACCTATGGAAAGACACCATTGTGTGTGGGAGATATTTCCAGAGGGGAAATTAAAGGGTCAACAAGACTCAAAGGATAGATTAAGAGCGATCCTGTGTGGACCTTGACCCGAGGGTTTGGGGGTCTGTACCACATGTGTTTTAGTGACTATATGCAACTTTATGCAACTATATGCAACTATGCAACTATATGCAACTTATGCAACTATATGAAACTATGCAACTATATAAAACTATATGCAAATATGCAACTTATCCAACTATGCAACTATATGCAACTTTATGCAACAATGCAACTATATGCAACTATATTGCAACTATATGCAACTATATTGCAACAATTTGGTATGCAACTATATGAAAATATGCAACTATATGCAACTAACTGCAACTATGCAACTATATGCAACAATGCAACTTATCATGTTTTTTAGTGACAATATGCAACTATATGCAACTTTATGCAATACTAAAACTTATGCAACTATATGAAACTTATGCAACTATATGCAACTTTATGCAATACTAAAACTTATGCAACTATATGAAACTTATGCAACTATATGCAACTATATGCAACTATATGCAACTTTATGCAACAATGCAACCTATGCAACTATATGCAACTGTGTTGGTACCAAAAATGTATATTGGCACAATAACATATCTTCTTGTTTTAACGAGTGTAGGTACCACCAAATAGGTATCTATCAGATCTATCTTCCTCGAGTGATGATCAATATATACTAAGAGAGGTTGAAAGTGAGACGTGTTGTACTAGATCTACCGGTTCTAGATCAACTAGGTGTTTTTGAGTAGTAGGTATGTGTCTCAAGGTCTTGGAAATGATATAGGGAATATGGTCATGTATTAGGTTCTAAAAAAATCTTTGAGTCATCTAGAGCCATGAACAATGCCTCAAAGTACCACACATAAACTCCAGAGGGGTATCCTTGGCCTCTAAGAGATGATGTTAGTGCTCTCACAAGGTTTTGAGCATTAGCTATGGGTTTGAAGGCCTTGATATGGTTGAGGGGGAACCCAAGGCTTAGTCGAAGTACAAAGATTCTAGGAATCCATGGCCAAAAATGACACCTCAAACTAGCACACCCAATCTCTCAAGGTTTTATGCAACTTTTAGGGCTCAAATTTCATGAATGACACCTCAAACCACCATAGATGACCTCTCGAGGGTATCTTTGACATTCAAGTGGGAGTATGGGCATCAATAGGATATTTCGAGCACTAGGTATGGGTCTTGGGTCCTTGGACAAGATCAAGAGAGGAAACCCCCTCCTTTCATCCCATTATCTCCTCTCAGGTTCAATGCCTTCACAGTCTTCCATATAGAAGACCACAACCCTTTCATTTATAGTTTGTACAACTTCATCAAAACCATTACACCCTATGCATACAATGTATTAAACAACAAGTTGATCATCTTGTAATATCTATCACAACCAACCCCAACATTATTTCCAACTCGACCATTTCCTCCATTCCCCACCAGCCACTAAAGGTGCTTTCTAAATATGTGAAATTACAAGATCATGGATTTCCAAACTATTGATCCCCACTTGAACTCTTTGATCGGTCTCAAATCCAATTCTCCATTGAGCGTTAGGTGATATGAAAATATACGCAACTTTATGCAACTATATGTGATGCACACCCCCTATCCTAGTGGGGTCCACGACCTCCCGGTCATTGGATTGTCTTCTAACTCTGAGATGGAGTATCTCTTTCAGGTTCTTACGGGGGACCCTACAAAACAGATCCATAGGTCCCTTTAATTCCCCTTATGTAGGCCCTGTACAAAACCTGCATCATTTTCCCTATGTGCTCTGGGCGCAAATTTGAAAATTTACACAGTGTGAGCACCAAATCTTGGGCTAGTCCCCACCTCCACGCGACCACCCTCGTGACCACATGCTAACGCCAAAAGCGCTATCGGATTTTGGATTTCAGGATTTTTGTGTGCGATCTCTCCCAGGCTCCTTGTCTTTTGAAATGTTGAAACCCGAAAAAGGGCCCAACGGCTCTTTGGTCCTTCCCTTCTCATCCATGTGACCACTCGCCATGACCTGATTCTAACACACAAGGTGTTTTTCACATTTCATGATTTCAGGAGTGTGGGTGCAATGCAAACCCAACACTCCAATCCCTGGGACCCCGAATCTCGATTCTTATGATGTCCAAATCCAATGTCCCTACTTCCTCCTCACTTCAATGGTTGAGATTGTTTCGCGGTTTTGCAAGTTGGGACTCCACGTCTCTCTCGAGAGGTCGCGTACTCCACTGGGATAGGGGGTTTGCACCAATATGCAACATTATACATCAATGCAACTTATGCAACTTATGCAACTATATGCAACTATATTGCAACTAAATGCAACTATATTGCAACAATTTCGTATGCAACTATATGCAGCTATGTAACTATATGCAACTATGCAACATATGCAACTTTATGGAACTTATGCAACTTTATGCAACTTTATGCAACTTTATGCAACAATGCAACAATGCAACTTATGCAACTATATGCAACTATATGCAACAATGCAACTTATGCAACTATATGAAACTATATTGCAACTATATGCAACTGTGTTGGTACCAAAAATGTATATTGGCACGATAACTTATATTCTTATTTTAATGAGTGTAGGTACCACCAAATAGGTATTTTTCATATCTATCTTCCTCGAGTGATGATCAAGATATACTAAGAGAGGTTGAAACTGAGACATGTTGTACTAGATCTACCGGTTCTAGATCAACTAGGTTGGAAAAGGTAAGGAAAAGATTTTGTATACACATGCAATTTTTTATTGTGAACGGAGGGTCGTGTAATTATGATGCTGAGAGAATAGGTGACATTGAGTTTCCCTTGAGGTATAAACATCTAATGCAATGATGGGCACCTAAGGAGCTACCTGAAGTGGACACATATTTCTTCATCGGAGGGAGGATGTATCAAATTACTCCTTCGTCCTTACATGGATTAGGGTTATTTTCCATGGATGGCATAAAGGTCAGCTATGTCATTGTAACTGAATTGATGGAGTATGTCATACCATTATACAAATACAATCATTGGTTGATGTTGGTCCGATATATGCAAAGTTTGCAGAGATACGGAGTTGCCACAAATTATATACAACTAGTATATAACAATCAAAATAAAGAGGCAACTGTGTATATTGATGGAAGGCCAAAAGCTACTGGAAACATTGTGGGCTTTATCAATAGTACAAGACCAGTGGCAACAACTAAGAAACCAAATTTCATATTTGAGGAACGTGAAGGAAATCATATATTTGTATGTGCAACAAAAACAATAGTTCCAGGTGAAGATTTGTTGATCGATTACAACTTAAATCGAATAGATGGAGGGGGTGTGATTATGGGGGTAAATATCTTACATACCATTCAACTCAACCTTTTATCAATCATTGTTAGAATTTATCGCTGCAATATTTCAATTTTTTACTGCATAAATTTTTCACAATTACTTTCATAACTCTTGTTGATTAATTTATTGTGTGAACATCTATCCAGTGTGATCGTGAGATATCACAGGCTACATCTGTCCAGAGTGACCGTGGAAAGGCACCCACTATGCCTCAACAGGTAAATGTTAAATACAGTAAAAACTTATGACTACAACAACTAAATTTTAGAAATTTCATTATTTGTTTCCTGATATTACTGCAATATTTTATTTTCTTAATGTTACAGGTGAATTTCATAACTTTTATTGATTGATTTATTGTGTCAACATTTGTCCAGGGTGACCGTGGTAGAAAATCACCCGCTACATCTGTCTAGGGTGACCGTGGAAAGGCACCCGCTGTGGCTCACCAGGTAAATGTTAAATACAGTAACAACTTATGACTACAAAAACTAAATTTCTGAAATTCCATTATTATTTTTCTGATATTACTCCAATATTTCATTTTTTAAATGTTACAGGTGAATTTCATAACTTTTGTTGATTGATTTGTTGTGTCAACTTTTGTCCAGGGTGACCGTGTCTGAAAAACACCCGCTACATCTGTCCATGGTGACCGTGGAAAAGCACCCACTGTGCCTCACCAAGTAAATGCTAAACACAGTAACAACTTATGACTACAACAACTAAATTTATGAAATTTTGTTATTCTTTTTCTGATATTACTGTAATATTTCATTTTTTTAATGTTACAGGTGAATTTCATAACTTTTGTTGATTGATTTATTGTGTCAACATCTATCCAGGGTGACCGTGTCCAAAAATCACCCGCTACATCTGTCCAGGGTGACCGTGGAAAGGCACTCGTTGTGCCTCACCAGGTAAATGTTAAATACAGTAACAACTTATGACTACAACAACTAAATTTCTCAAATGTTAAAGTTCATCTCATTAATTTAATTCATCAATGTATTGTGGCATGGTCAATGTGGGAAGGCTCCCACTGAGGATATTGATGAGGATGAAATATTTTATTCGACTGACCTAATGACAACTGTAATGAAGGCCTTGAAGAAGGCTAACATAAAATATCTAGGTTTTCTTAGCAAAAGACCCTTGACACAGGAGGACATGGAAAGAATTGTAGAGCTACAAAATACAATAACTAATTTTGGGGTAAGTGGCATCTTCACATATTTTTATTAGCTATGACAATTTCATATCCATTTTTTTGTTTTATATTTTGTATATGATCTGATAAAGTAAATTTTTCTGTTTGTAGGAGTTTTTAAACCCCGTGCGTGGGGAACCTATCAATCATGCAATTGTTATAGGTAGCAGTGATGGTCTAATGAAAAACAAATGTTGACATAGAAAAGTGCAAGTGAGGATTTTTGAGCCTCCTGAGGTTCCCCTCGAATCCATTGATGAGAGAAATGATTTTGATCGGCATGACATGTCGGATCATGATGAGCTAGAGCCTGGGACTCCACATGACTCCAGAGAGGAACATACTGTAGATGGACATGATACTATTTTGCATGGAGAAGAATAAATTAAAAGCATTGGATCACTAGATGTCACCTTTCTGGTGGATGACGCATGTGTTCCGATCAAGATTCAGAAGATTGCAGGTAATTGTTAATTAATTGATTCATTTTTTTCATGAAATTGAAATGGAAATTTGTTGAGATTATTATAAATTAATGGATAACACGTTTCTACAGGAAACAATGTTTTCTATAGAAACTTAAATGACAAATCATTGGAGTTGTTTGGCCCCACCATTCACACATGGTGGAATGGCCAAGATAGCAAAATTAAAGATGATTTAATAGACCACATGGTAAACTTGTTCGACAACACTTTCAACAAGAAAGTGGTTACAAAGTTAGCCATCGAGAATTTAAAATATACCAGGGCCCAGTATAGGGAGAAATTGCAATTAGACCTCAAGTACGAGCACCCTCCCATGGTTCCCGAGAAAGAGTGGAAGGTGCTAATAGAGGATGCAAAGGAGAACATATTTAAAAAACAAGGAAGGCATCCATGAGTTGGTCAAGCAAGGTACAAGACATGTCATATTATCAGTTAAATATGATCATTTATGTTTTTCTTTCTTATTTTAAGTAACAATTCCGATATCTAATTTTTTTAAAAACTTCCATATGTAGGATACCAGACACCTCCAAAGAAACCAAGGCCAGAGTGGAAAAACATGGCCAGCATAAACTAGGCCAGGGTGGCTACAGAAAACTAAAATCCCGAATAGTAAGATTTAAATGATTAACTGTGGTTAATATTTATTTAACAGTAGCGAACAAATATATGTTTTTGTTATTGGTATTTTTAATGGTGTTATGCATTGCAATAAAATATGTTCGACACTGCTTCCACCAAGGAGGACCTAAAGCTTGGTTACAAGCATGGTTTTAAGAGTGTGATTGAATATAGAAAAATCTTGGGCCATACTCCTATATCCCCAGCCACACAGGTAAATCAAATGAATAAGAAAACCACAGTAGCATGCTTGTAAAGTCTATTCATATTTTATTATATCACCCTTAACTAAGTATTTATGTTTGTTTTCAAGCAACAGTGCTACCGCAGTAGTGAATCTAGCGATATTCAATAGACACCATGTTATACAAGGGTGCACATGTCCAGTGATAGTGTAGAGCAGAGTATCCATTCCGGTATGTATGCTTTAGAATTAGAAATATTTACTATGATTGCAGATATTTATTTCTTGACTTATAGTTATATATTATCTTCTCAAAATTGAAGAGAATGTAGCTCAGGAGGGTGAACTATGAGAGGATCAACCAACTAGACAAGAAATTAACACACCAACTATCATAGCTACATAGACAGGTAAAGAGCAATAGTGTAATGTTAATCAAAATAATAAATTAGTTATTTCAATTATATTTCAACATATCGATATGATCATTTTCATTGTTGCATTTCACGACCCTGAACAGATGCCTCGATGCCCTTCTCAGCGACATACCAAAAGTATGGTACACAAGCACACACAAACAATAGAAGGACAAGGCACACGAAATACAATGTCCTTGGATGATTTTGATACCCTAATTGACAATTTTATGAATGTAAAAAAACATAAATCAAAGAAAAATTATAGGTATAAATTCATGACTTATATTTGGATGTTTATCGATGTTTATATGTTCATATGCTTCAATGTTTATATGTTCATATGTTTTGATGACTATCCTAGTTATGCATGAATGTCTATATGTTTTCTATATAAAGAAAATCATTTGTTGGGTATGAAGAATTGAGAGCGATGTGAGGGGGGAGGGGCCATATGAGCTACCACCTTCACATGGTTGGCCCTATTCAGTAGAGAATAACCTATTCTTGAAACAAAGATAAGCTCATTAAGGTATGTGACCACTTAATTTTTTTTAGAGAATTTTACATAACTAAATGCATGTTTATTTTCTTATATATTATTTACTCATATAAAGAATTTGTATTTTATGATTCATGCAGATCTTGGTGATGGAAATGCATCCCGTGGACAACTCTTATCAAGTTGTATGGGCTAATGGATATGGCAAAAGGACAATGAAAAGGTAAGGGTTTTGACATGTTTTTTAAAGTAGACTTTATACTAGTAAAAGTTCACAATCCTAATGAAAGGATACAATTGCATTTTTGGTAGACAAGCATCAATTTGTTTAACAAAGTATGAATCATAGACTGTGGGAATTTTTTTTTTTTGTATTCTTACATTGACCAATACAACTATAACAAATTTTTAGTACAAAATCTTAACCACACACACACACATATGAACCCTAAGTAAACAAATGATAGAAGATAAAGGGAGAATATGTACTGATAGGAGTGAATGAAGATAATAATATGAATAATGGAGTGGAGAGCGCACTCTAGCCTTGAATTGAATGCTACTTGCATCCAACATGTCTCACTATAATGTATGTTGTGATAGTTGTGTCTTCTCACTATAATGTATGTTTCTATGTCCATCATGGGATTCCTAGAGCACCACCTATCATTCATGATCCAACACATAGTAGTCAAGAATCCCATCCATTGCTAATGTGTGCAAGTACTGTATGATTAACTAATAATTTGTATCCTTAATTATGATTTATCAAACTTTACTATCACCATATTCTTCTAGTGCATGTAGATTTATATTTGAAGTTTTGAATATTAGTGAAGAATTCAAGAACTACAACTTCCATGTAAAATATATCTACATTCAACACTTTATGAGCTATCCCAATTACATTGTTCCAATTGTGGATTTGCAAGAGGTGATTAGGTCCAAAATTTTATTTACCTAGTTTAACCACCACTTCAAAATCAAACTCCTAAAATAGTAGCGAACATCGATAGAATTAACCTTCCAACATTGTATTGTTAACCAAATACTTGACCACTAAATTATAAATGAAAAACTTGAAGTGTTACACATCAAAATTACTCATTTCAATGATGACCAATTGTCGTCATTACAAGTGTTGCATCTTGACTGCAAGTGTCGCATCTTGTCCATATGTGTCACAAGTATAAAAAACATCATACTACCATCTCACCTATGTCATGTCTCTAACAACATCACAGGGACACTTAAGACACCTTCAAAGACTGGTTTAAGAAGGAAAAATCATTTGATGAAGATTACAAAGCTTTTTCCATGAAGAAAACCACTCAAAAATCATTTTTAGAAGGCAACACTCCCCTATAGACTGTCAGGGAGTGTCGACGATCACTAGCCTTCTTTGGGGGAGCATTGTAGCACTTTGTGCACCCTTTTGGGGGAGAACTAGCCTATTTGAGAAAATTTTGCACTGTTGAGGAGAATCAGGGAAAGACCCCCCTATCCTAGAAATCAGTTGGATTCAAATCTCAGGTCAAGGCTACATCTTAGGGAGGATCCACAACTGATGGAGAAGTATCCTCAACCTATCCCAAGAATATCTAAGGTGGTTGGGTCTCTCCAAGATTATATAAGGAAGCCTTCTCATGGTGAAAGAATATATAGAGAAATTTAGAAGCACCTAACTTATGATCTCATAAGGAAGAGAGACATTGTAAAGAATCAAACTTATGATCTCATAAGGGAGATGTCATTGAAGCATCATCATTCTGTGTGTGGATTATTTGAGCAAGGGTCTGGAAAAAGACATATTGGTGAAGCTACTACACCTACATCTATGGCTATAAGCATTTCACTTTTTTTTCATTAATATAAATTTGTGCTTGGCCAGTTTCCTTTAAGTTTATGTATGTTTCATGAACTTGTTTCTTTTTATAGATCTATTATGAATCTAATCATGGTAGAGTAGGAAGTATATTTTGTTGTTGTTGCTAATTGTATCATAGGACCTTCTGAAGAACTTGGAGATCAAGATCAGCCATGATCAAGCAAGGACAAATGTCGATAAAGGTATTTACCCTTCTTTCTTCTTCTTCTTTGAATAGTTTAGCTTCATGAAAAGGAATGTGAATGTCAACATTAGAACTTTTTTGTCTTGGTCATAGGGCTCTAGTATCCAAGAGGAAATCCACTTTTCCACAGGGGGATTCTCCTATAATAGAAATTGGTGACTCCACTGGGGAAGAAATTTGATTTTTGATTGTTTTCCTAGGTCTTTTTTTGGACTCTGCTCATATTTTGACCTTCTTCATACTGTGTCTCTAATTCTTAGATGTGCTAATTGGCCCTTTATTTCATCCTATACACTTTGGATTTATGAGTTTTCTTGAGTTCTTGGATTTCTAGATATTTTTCTGAATTTTAAGAGGCCAGTGCTCCCCTGCCCTTGCTACCAGAGCACTAGCGCTCCCTGGAAAGATTCAATAGAGAATTGCAACACTTTGGTGCCCTTGACACCAGAGTGGTGCCCTTTTTCTGAGAAAAATCTTATGGTGAATTGGTCTCTGAATCCATTTTTTATTGTTTGCATTTGCTCAAAGTTCTTACAACCTCAATGTAGCTTTGTTTTGACTTTCAACACCTTGATTTATGAGAATTGATCACCTTTTGTTTGGATGTTTTGACATTTTTTCTTTACTTTGAGTCATTCTTCTTTTGAAGAATTGGAATCAATTTACTGTTTTCCTCTCATTTATCTGACTGAGTGAAAGATTTTTTAAGGAAATTAAATCTCTATGCACTATTCCATTTTATATTTGAGGTCATTTTCCCAAGCAATTTCTGGTTGTTCATCATCCATTAACCTTCTCCTACCTTCACTAGAAAATTCCCCATTTTTCATGCATTCTAGGTGAGTTTTTGCATGGTTTTTGGCTCTTTTTCTGAGTTTCTGGGAGGACCAACGCCCCCCTGTAGGCCATAACAGAGCACTAGAGATCCCCTACAGTGTCTTAGGGGGTGCTGCAACGCTATGTGCACCCTTCTGGGGGAGCATTAGTCTCTTTTTTTGAGTGAAATTGCCTTCTTCTACTCAGTCTTTTGCAGCCTGTTTTGTAGAGATATTTACCTAGAGTCTATGGTTGGTTTGTGAATTTGTTTGGATTGGTTTTTGATGTTTTTTTTATGCTTGTCACTCTCTTTTGTATTGATTGTATCTTGAAACCTCTTTCAGATATGTGAAGTTTCTTTTTCTAGCTCCATGTTTTGTCAAGACAGTTTTGAGTGGTTTCTCTTTCTCCCTATCATTTCTTGGGTTCTTCTTCACACTTTATTGTATTCATTGATTGCTTGATTGGTTGTAGAATCCTTGACGGTGTTATTTTTTATCAGAACAAATTTCTATTTGTCATCTTTCATACCTCACTGCCTTGAGTGCATGCTTTGTTTGTAGCCATTTTTCTTTATGTCTTTTGCATCTGCATAGGACTCTTTATCCTAATTGAAAGTAGTGGAGAATTGAAGGTTTTGTATTTAATTTATGTGTAAACCATAATCAAACAAATAAGATAGATGCATTCTCTCTTTTGGGTAGTGAAACTAGCTTGCATTTGATGTAGCGGAATTGCACGATTTTTGTTTTTTTGGGACATTGTGCATCTGCAATGATGAATGTTTTCTCCTTCTGATAGCATAGTTTTCATCAAAATGAAAAGATTGCATATTCCTCTCTTTGCATAAATTTTGAGTCGGTCAAAAAACCATATTGTCCACATCATTTTCCTTTTGAGTAACAACAACCTTAAAAATCAAGCGCTAAACTAAAAATTGATTATACATTTTTATATTTTATGGTAGCAACCCTACATTAGATTAGTTGTAGGGCTTTGGAATAGGTGTGAAAGGAAACTTTCCAAAGCTGCAAACAAACATCGAATCTTGTGTTAGGGAGCAGTGAAATACAATTGCTACATTTTGTCCTAGGAAGCCCTTCTCACACAAGGGTCAAATCTGAGGTCGCATTGAGACTAGAAGAGTTACTCACCCTGCTTACTTGGTATTGGTGTAGAGATTATGTGTATTATGGGGGTCACTTGAAGGTATACCCACAATGATGAGTGGAATCCTTTCAATTTTATTTCAGGCTAGATACCCTGCCCTTGCGCGTGGATCAGACTATCGACTGTTTCCCTAGGAATCACTGTTGTAGTTGGTAACCTTAGTGGCCTATCTCTTTAGGGTCTTTACACAAGGTGACTATGGAGGGAAAAGTCTTTAGTGTACCTGGAATCGATGTTGGTCAAATTCACTCGGGCTCCTTGGAGGGTAAGTCCATAATTATTGAGTGGAAGCTTGCACCAAGGCATAATTCCATTAAGTAGGCCATCAACGTATCTTTTCCACCCACTCTATCTTAGCCCATTCTTACTTTGTTCCCACGACGTTGGATTTCATCACCAACTAGTGTGCTCATTGTGAGAAGTTTTTGTTTGCTTGCTTTCTTACTAGATTTTTAGCATGTGTTGTTTGTTCTCCCTAGAAAAATCTAGGTTGGATCTTTATTTTTATGGAATCAGTTCCCGGAATGACCAATGAAGGAACCCATTTTCTAGGGGAACCCTTTTTTTTCCTTCTTATGGAAACATTGGTCCTCCTTAAATCACTACTTTGAGCCTTCCAGGTATCACAATTGGGTTACCAGTATGGTTTTTTTCCACTCTGGTGATCTCAAATGTAGGTTCTTTAGATGTAATCACACCACCCACACATCAACCTCCTGTCGAAATTTCTCCTTCTTCACCCATCAAGTCTCCTTCCATTTCTCCTTCTTCACCTAGTGAAAGATCTAAAGCGAGTAGCTAGGTTAATAAGAAGAAGAAGAAAGAGAAAGAGAAGAAGAAGAAGAATCAGAAAGGGACCAAGCCTCCAACTACATCAGATGTTTGATCCAAGCAACCAGCTATTGTTACTAGTACTGGGAGTGTTGATGAGGTCGATAAGACTACAACAAAGAATCTGAAACCCAAATTCCCTTGCAGTATTTGTAAGGGTGACCACTTTTTGAGGGATTTCCTTGGTATTCCCAAGGTCTTAGAAATGTGGTCCTCCACATCATCGACCTCTACTAGACATGTTGGTGACACCTTGTCAACTAGTGATGTTAAGGTTGGTAAGAAGAAGACAACTGTTAAATTTCCTTGCAGGTTATGCGAAGGTGATCATTATTCTCACCTTTGTCCTCATATGGATGAGGATTCTTCTCCTTTGAAAAGGCTTCAACTTCCAAAAGGTTATCATAATATTTCCCCCAACCCATCGTTCGTTGATGGAATGGTCAATCCGGTTCCATCCCTAGTTAGTCCGGTTGATTAGGTGGTCAATCTGGTTTCATCCTCGGTTGAACCACTAACCAAAGTAGCTAATCTAGTTCCTTCATCAGTCAACCCCACTCTTCATCTACAGAGTGAACCCAAAGTGACTGATCTAGTCCCTTCATTGGTCAATCCCACCATTCATATAAAGAGTGCCAATGTGATGAATCCCACTCCTCCTCTGACGAGTGCCAAAGTGGTTTCTCTGGTCCCTTCACCGGTCAGTTTGGTTGATCATGTCGTCAATTTGGTCACATCCTTAATTGAACCAGTTGACAAAGTGGTTGATATGATCCCATCTTTAGTCAATTTTGCTCTCCTGTTAGAGAGTGCAACCCAAGCAGTCGATTTGTTTCCACCTATACACCCCATTCTCCCCTTGGAGAATGAAACCCAAGTGATCGATTTGATGTCATTATCAATCGATCCTACTCTCCCGCTAGAGTAAACCCGATTATGCCCATGTTTTTCTCCTTGATACAGAATCTACCATGCTCGGGGGCATTCCTCTTTCTCCTGAGAAACACCCTCCAAGTAATGAGGCCATCCTTTTTTATTGGGGTGCATTAACTAGACCTCGTCTTCCCTCTCACATTCCTTTCAAGATTACATTATAGGTTTGTGGTCAGGACATTCCTCGGACGTTAATAGATCAAGGTTCGTCCATTAGTATTTTGTCCTCTCTTGCTTGGAAATCTTTGGGTTATCCTCAGCTTGTGTCAGTTACCCAGACTCTGTTTTCTTTTAACAGAAGAACCAGTCACCCTTTAGGGATCCTTCCCTGTTTTCTCGTAACTTTGGGAGGGAAAACTATCTTTATTGATTTTATGGTAGTCCAGGACCCCTTGGATTTTGATTTACTCCTTGGGATAAATTATGTCTATGCCATGAAAGATATTGTGTCCACTCTCTATCATGTGATATATTTACCGCACAATGGAAGAATGGTGACTATTGATCAACTTTTGTTTGTTTTCCCTGACTTGACCATCAACTCAATGACCTCCCTAAACGGTTCTTATATGCAGTTGGTATCACCACTACCACAGGTCAATTATGTGGTGTTTTCTCCCATGGCTTCAACTTTTGATGACTTAGATCTAGTAGTTGACATGGTGATCTCTTCCGTAGGGATATTGGAGTCTGATATCCTTACCCCTATCATAGACCTCGACATGTGTTCCTTCCAGAGATCTTTTCTTCCATCAAGTGAAGCTCTCCTAGAAGCCATGGCTGACATTAATCCCTTGACATGTATCCCTTCCAGAGAATTATCCTCTTGGAAGCCATGATCAAGATGAAGATACGAGCATAGTTCTTATCCTGTGTCAATCTCATTAAAAAATGAAAAAGACACCACGAGCATAGTTTTCCTCTCTTTAGCAAGCTCGTTAAAAAATGAAACAGAAATCTGGGGACTGAACCTAGAGCCTTGAGCATAGTTCTTTTCTTGTGTTAAGCTTGTTAAAAAATTAAATAGTCACCTCTCATACCAATTCGATTCTTTCGTTAGGTCTCATATTTGAACCTTCATTTCATCCACCCTTATCCTTTTTCTCCATCTAGTAGAGAAATTGGTGACAACCTCAAAGTTAGTGAATGAATTGAAGTTTGGGGGGGCATGTCTCCAGCCTTTGATCATCACTCTAGTGTATTTACACTATATTTTCTAGCTGGGGGCAGAGTACCAACCGTCCATGGGTATCCCAACCTTTGGAAATTACGTTGGGAATTTACAAGCATAGTTTAGTTTTGTTTCAATCTTGTGCAAAAATGAAACCAATACCGAGCTTAGTCTTTATTCTTTCTCATGCTCATAAATACATGAGAATGTAACCAAGTAGACTTTTATCACTTTTTCAGACTCGTAAAGGTTATAAAAAAAAGGAACCCCCTGGAGTCATCTTTGAGCTCTTTTCAGACTCTCTAAACGTGAAAAGATTGTCGAGTGATCTTTCTTCCTTTACCACTAGTTAAAATGTTTGAAAGTGAGTCTTTTGAGTGATAATTTATCTCTTTTTAGGCCTCATGAGACTAACATTACGAAAAATGACAACACTGGAGTCTTCTTTAAGTCATTTTCAGACTCTCTAATTATGAAAAACCACAGAGTTTCCCTTCTATGGACTCGTTAAACAATCATACATTGAAGGGCCCATATGGGACCGAAACCTTACTTCTTCCAGTTCATTAAACAAAGGAAGAGAGACTTATCAAAGGTGATTTATATAGATCATGTGTTACCCTCCTCAAGCTTGTTAAATTAAAAAGAGGTACTCGTCTACCTGGATGGGGGAAACATTGAAGGAAGCAAGCCAAGCAGTTTTTGAGAACATTACCAGTAACTCTTATAGTCACCCTTGTACATGACATTTTATATTTGCATGCATTTTAATCTGATGAACCTCGACATTGAACCAATCCTCTAAGTTTCCTTACTCCTTCGGGTCACCCGATGAAATTCACAGTATCCACTTCATTATCATGTTTTGGTCCCTGTCATGTTTCTATTGTCATGCCTCACTGTTCAAGGGAAGTATCTTCCTCAAGAGTCAACCATCACAAATTCTAGTTTCAATACCCATGTTAGTCTATGTTCATTTGATCCACCAATTACATCTCTGTGTCAGTTTCATGTCATTCATGGGGGATACACCAAGGCCCTCCTTCGACGATTCTATTCCTATCGAATTCAACACATTATCCAGAAACTAGACTTTGAAACCAGTTAGTACCTTGGGACCTGCATACCTCAATGGCAGGCCTCCTTGCGTCTGATAGTGGGTTTACATTATTGAACTATGATCGGATGATTCCACGGATGTTTGATTTCATATCATCCATTCACATTCGTTGGAATGTACTAGATTACCTTGGGAATCATTGACATCAATGGTTATTTCCCTCGCGCTTGTAAACGGTTTACCTCATTGACTAATAATCAAGTGGTTTATGTCATGTTTGACATTAGGAAATCTATTCTCATGGTTAGATTCATACTACATCGGGATTGGTAAGAAGACCCTGGGTTGAGTCATCACTCTTATATGTACTTTTCCCAGGTTGTGACAAAGTTTCTTTTGAATGTTGACACATATACTGTCACATATATCTACTTTGTATTGGTCCATGACTATGTCTTGTCATCTCGTATATCCACTGTGTATTCTTCATGGCTATGATCAGTTCAAGTCATAGGAGTATAGATCCACATTGTATCTTCAGTGGATATACCTTTTTGTCAATATAATTATGGATCCGCGGTGTATTTTATGGTTGCAATACCTTGAAAGTCTTTATCACTCAAGCATAGGTATGCCTGTCGGGTTTGAAACATGTCATAATATTTGTTTGATGGTTGTGTGCATATTCTATCAAGTTCTCTGAGTTCGTACCCTTTCTTGGAAAAGTCTACAAAGTACTTCATTCATCAGTTTCTGTCTTCTAACCTCGTACTTTGGGGGGAAATCTGTTACACATCAAAATTACTCATTTCAATGATGACCTATTGTCGTCATTACAAGTGTCGCATCTTGACTGCAAGTGTCGTAAGTGTCACATATTGGCCGCAAGTGTCGCAAACATCATACTGCCATATTTCCTATGTCGTGTCTCTAATGACATCACAGGGACACTTAAGACACCTTTAAAGACTGGTTTAAGAAGGAGAAATCATTTGATGAAGAGTACAAAGATTTTGCCATGAAGAAAACCACTCAAAAAACATTTTTAGAAGGCAACACTTCCCTATACACTGTCAGGGAGTGTTGACACTCCCTAGCCTTATTTGGGGGAGCGTTGCAATGATCTGTGCACCCTTTTGGGGCAGCGCTAGCCTATTTGAGAAAATTTTGGGTTGTTGAGGAGAATCAGGGAAAGATCCCCCTTATCTTGGAAATCAGTTGGATTCAAATATGAATTCAAGGCTACATCTTAGGGAGGATCCACAACTGATGGAGAAATATCCTCAACCTATCCCAAGAATCTCTAAGGTGGTTGGGTCTCTCCAAGATTATGTAGGGAGGCCTTCTCATGGTGAAAGGAGATATAGATAAATTGAGAAGCACCTAACTTGTGATCTCATAAGGAAGGGAGACATTGTAAATCATAAAACTTATGATCTCATAAGGGAGATGTCATTGAAGCATCATCATTCCGTGTGTGGATTATTTGAGCAAGGATCTTGACAAAGAGAGCTTGGTGAAGCTGTTTCACCTACATCTATGGCTATAATCATTTCACTTTTTTTTCATTAATATAAATCTTTGCTTGGCCTATTTCCTTTAAGTTTATGTATGTTTCATGAACTTGTTTCTTTTTATAGATCTATTATGAAGCTAATTATGGTAGATTAGGAATTATGTTTTTTTGTTGTTGCTCTTTGTATTACAGGACCTCCTGCAGTACTTGGAGATCAAGATCAGCCTGGATTGAGTAAGGACAAACTTCGATAAAGGTATTTACCCTTCTTTCTTCTTCTTCTTTGAATAGTTTAGCTTCATGAAAGGGAATGTCAGTGTCCACATTAGCACTTTTCTGTCTTTGTCATAGGGGTCTAGTATCCAAGAGGAAATCCACGTGTCCGCAGGGGGATTCTCCTGTAACAGAAGGATGGGTCCAGAAGATGTTACCGATATTTCCTATAGAGGGGATTATATAGCAAAAGAAGGGGTTAAAAAACCATTTGTCCTAAGTTTTGGGCGATAATGCACCCATGGTAAGCAACGAGCAAGTCCGAGCGGTCCAGATTCGTGCACCTGGATCAACGGCGCTTTGGATTTCGGACCCCCCTTGCCTTTCTACCTTTAAGCAAGGGGGGGGGGGGGTCCGGAATCGGGGGCGCACCTCTCCGACGGCCCAGATCAGCGTGCCCAGATCAACGGCGATGAAGATCATTCTGGACCCCCCCCACCTTTCTACCTTTAAGCGGAGGGGGGGGGTCCGGAATCCCATATGAAGCTTCCCGATGGCCACGATCGAGGAGCCCCAGATCAACGGCGCTTGTGCAGCCCCGCCCTTCTCAGCTACCCTGTGCTTAACTAGTGTGGGCCCTCCTCTCCTGCCTTGTCATCTTCCAGTCCACCTTTCTCCTGCTTTCGTGTGTCACTCGTCCACCTCATCCTTTTGGTCTGCGTGGTTCTCCCTTCTTCCCACCATCCACTCGCTGCTTGCCTCGTGTCCTGTTCCTTTCCACGTTAGCCTCTCACCTGAAGGCGAATCCTCCCGTCTTCTTCCCCATTTTTTTTCCACCTGATGACTTCCACCATGAATCATCCTTCGTCATCCTCCTCTCACCTCGTCACTTCTTCCACGCCCTTATAACCCGGCACCACCATTCCTGTCATGCGCCTCATCCTCCGCGCTGGCCTCCATGCCTATTCCTCAAGCTATTCTATTATTCCAGGTGGCAGCGTGAGAAGTCCTCCTTATCTCGAAATGCTGAGTTGGCCGGGCCGTTCTCAATCCCAAGAAGCAGTTATTGAAGCGGTTGGTGGTGGTTAGACATCGTCTCCACTATAATGGGGACATCCCGCAATGAATTAAAGGCACGTCGATTCACCGATGTAATTGTCAGAAGATCTATCGTGTCTACCACAAGTTGCACGATTATTCAAAGATTGTGGCTGCAGAGTGTCAGAAGCCATGCAGACGCAAAGCTTTCAATGCATTTTCTTGGTTCCGCTGTTGTTTTTGTTTTGCGTATATGAAGGCATTTTTGCCATTTTTGTATCTATCGATGGTAGAGCTAAGCTCCCGACTGTAAAGTTTCAGCGACATTCTAGTTTCCTGGTTATGCCTTTGTGTTTGAGACTTCTTGGTTTATGAAAACAAGTTCTCCTTTTCCATGTTTGTTTCATCTCATGCCGGAGTGTTCACAGTTGAATGATTCACGTGGATTGTTGCAGTTATGTTATGATAAAGGATTTGTCGTGGCATTTTTGTACTCTCTGGTTTTCTGTGTTTGAATATAAAGAGACTTTTTGTTTGAATGATTTCTCTTCCAGTCTGTTATGAACATGATGTTTATTATAGACCTCTGCACTCTTCTTGCATAAGTCTTCCACCTACTCACCCTTTTACTACGACTCACTGTTTGGAGTTTATCAAGACCTCACTCGTTCATGCATGCCTAGTCTGGTTTCTGAGTTGACACAATGTTGTTTTGAGTTTTTCTCCATTTGATCACCCTTTAAACAAATTGTGACATTAAATTGATGGGCGTCGGGCTCTGCTCCTGCAAGCAATCCAGGAGTGACCTCCGGCTCCAAAATTTTCGGCGCTGTTGCCGGGGACGAAGTTGAATATTTTCCCCAGATTTGAGCGACAAAGATCAACTGATTTCTGAAGGTGCATCAGATATCAGAACTTGAAGATTGCTACTGTGCACCTGGCGACTCCACTGTGACGACTCCGCTGGGGAGAACCTGTTCTATCAACTGTGGCTTCGAGAGGCAGACACACGAGGTCTAATCCACACTTGCCCTTGGCCACACCAGAAGCAGACTTGGAAGTAGTGCGCAAAAAGGGAAAGAGCTCTGCAAAAGGAGTTTCTATCGCTGAAAAAGGTAATACGCCATCCCCTTCTGTGAAAACTCCATTTTCTTATTCTCAGCTTCCTAGTCGTACTTCCTCTGAGGTTTCTTGTTTTCTGAACTTCGGGAGTGTTCCTACTGAGTTTTCCCCTCCTGGTCCGGTATCAGAGGGAGAGATCCTTGTCACTCCCCCCTCAGGAGGTTTCACTACTCCTCCTTTGATTACTGTTGTTGTGCAGAGAGAAACACCTGTACACTCATGTCCCTTAGACTTCTCTCTGTTTTCCCCGTCGTCTCCTGTGAGGACCTCTCTTCCTACCTCACCTGTTCACACTCCCTCTCCCCTGATTTCTCCTCCACTCAACATCCCGATGGCTGGTGTTAATCCCCCTCTGAATAGAATGGATTCCATAATCACTGCTAGATATTCTCCTTTGATTCTTCCTCAGCCTTTGAACCCTCTACCTGTTGGAGACTATTTGAAATACATGCCCAAGTTCACTGGGGAAGAGGACATAACTGTTGAAGAGCACCTGGCTTCATTTTACAGTTATGCAGATAATATGAACATTGAAAATGAAGATGTTTGGATGAGAGCCTTTGTTCAGAGCTTGGATGGTGAGGTGAGGAAGTGTCTCAGGGGACTGGCCCCTGGATCTATTGCTGGAATTGAAGCCCTGGATACTGTTTTCCTGAGGCAGTGGGGGGATAGAAAATATTACATATATTATATGAATGAGTTTGGATCTCTGAAGAAGCAGGAAGGAGAGTCTATCTCTGACTTCTCCAAAAGATTCAATAAGATGTATAACAAGATTCCTGCAGAGATAAAGCCTTCTGAAGCCTCTACTCAAATTTCATATGCTGGCGCATTTGACCCCGACTTTTGTCTCGTATTAAGAGAAAGGAGAGCCACCTCTTTATCTGAGATGCAAGATGCAGCTATAGAAGTGGAATCCAATATGTTAGCAGCTGACAGACTGAGGAACAAGGCTGACACAAACAGAAGAAAGGAAAAATCAGAAGCCTCGACTTCTGACTCCAACACCTCTGGCCCATCATTGTCCCACCCTCAAGTAAGTGAGCTGGCCTAAGTAATGAACTTTATTAAAGAAGAGGTGGAGAGATTGAAGGTGGAAAGGAGGCAGATGTATAAGGGCCCTCAGAACACCAAAAATAAAGGAGGTTTCAGGAGACCAAATAATTTTGCTCCTCCAACTATGCACAAAGAGAAGGAAAGAGACAGAGATGACCAAAGGATTCAGTCTCCCTTCCAGAACAACTTTGTAGCTGATGAAGAAGAAAGACAACCAGATGAGACTGAGCCTAAAATCCACTCTGTAGAAGTCACTCCTCCTTTCCCCCATCTAACTCAGTCATCATACGAGGAGTCTCTCATGAATAGTCAGCTAAATGAATTGAGCAAAGGAGACAAAGCTGGCGGTGGCTGAGGCAGGTATAACCTGAGATCAGACAAGAGGGCAGCAGCACCTGATGTTCCTGAGTCATCCACTAGAGAAGAGAAGCCTGCTGACGAGGTAGAAGACAACCACAGAGGTAAGAAGGCCCAACCCCTCTCCCCTATCATTCAAAATCATGCTTCTGAGATTAGAGAAATTCCAAAGATCACATCTTCCTTTAATTTTGAGCATGAAATTCAAAAGATCAGAATCCCTGTGCCCCTCACCGAGTTAATCAAACATGGGGAATTCAAAAAATGTTTCTCTGGCCTGTTGAAATCTGAAGCCTCTGGCCCTTCCACAGACTGCATTAACCTCCAAGATGAAAGGCCTGCAGTGGTCCTAGGTCCCATGGTAGAAGACAGAGATGATTCATCCCCTCCCTTCTACACCTCCCTAAACATACATGACAAGGTGCTGCATAATTTCTTAATGGATTCAGGAGCCTCCCACAACCTCATGCCTAAAGCCGTCATGGAAGAGCTAGGATTAGAAGTCACCAGAGCCTATCATGGCCTCTATTCCTTTGACTCCAAGAGGCTACAATGTTTGGGAGTCATCAAGGACCTGGTAGTTTCCCTATTTCAGCTGCCCATGAAAAGTATGGTCATGGATATAGTGGTAGCTGATGTTCCCCCCAAATTTGGCATGTTGTTGTCAAGATCTTGGATTAAGAGACTTGGAGGGACATTACAGATGGATCTCACGTATGCCACTATCCCGGTCTTTGGGGGGGAACATAGGAGATTATACAGAGAAGCCCATCTAGCCTACATAGTCAGTGATGAAGCAAACCCCCTAATCATCCCATCTATGCCTTAGACACTGACTTAGGATCTAGCTTATTACAGGTCACTGATGAGCCTGAGACCCCTTTGCAGATCAGAAAAAAAATCAGTCTTAATCAGGGGATGCCTCCCCCAACCACCCCTATTTGGAAGATGTTCTTTGATGGAGCTTCTTCCAGTATAGGTGCAGGTGCTGGAGTGGTATTCAAATCCCCTTCTTAGGAAACCATATCATTGTCATACAAGCTGGAATTTGAAGTCACCAACAATGTGGCAGAATATGAAGCTCTGGTTCTAGGATTAAGGGATGCAAAAGAGATGGGAATCAGGGAGATGGCTGTGTTCGGGGATGCAGAATTAATTGTCCAGCAGGTCAAAAACGTCTATCAGACCAAGCACCCTCGCCTCAAGAATTACAGGAATGAGGTATGGGATTTAATTGATAGTTTCTTCCTGGATTTCAACATCTCTTTCATTCCAAGAGAATAAAATGCTCCAGCCGACTTTCAAGCCTTCTCAGCTAGTTTGTTCGAAGCTCCTGCGCTGCCCACTGACAGATCAGAGGTGGAAATAAGATATAGACTCTCCACACCGGACAATGTCAAACATTGGAAGGTATTTGAAGATGATCAGGAGATTGAGAAATTCCTCCCATCCATCGATGACTTCTCTACATTACATATAGATGAGGACCCTAATGAGGAACTTGACCACCACCCTGAGGAGCTGTTGAATAAAGTTGCTAACCATCAGATTATTCAACTACCGAGCAATCATATACCAAGAGGTCTGATCCCATTAGAAATATTGTTCGATGGGAATGATGTGGCGATAAAGGGCAGAATTTCAGGAGATGATGCTGATACGACTGAATGCAACATAGGCACACCAGAGGAGCCCAAGTTTGTCAAGATGTCGAGGAGTTTGACTGAGGAGCAGAGGATTGGATATACTGATTTGCTGAGGGAGTTTGTTGACGTGTTCACGTGGACCTACGGAGACCTCAAGACATACGACATGTCATTCATTGAGCACAAGATCCCACTAAAAGAGGAGGCTAGACCTTTCAAGAAGAAGCTGAGACAGATAAATCCTACACTGTTACCTGTCATGGAGAGGGAGGTGAAAAAGCTACTGGATGCCCAAATCATAGTCCCCTTGAGATACTCTAGCTGGGTAGCCAATTTGGTCCCAGTGAGAAAGAAGAGCGGAGAAATCAGACTCTGTGTCGATTTCAAGAACCTGAACAGGAGTTCAAAGAAGGACAATTACCCCCTGCCCAACATGGAACATATATTGTAGAGGGTCACTGGTGCATCTAGGATATCCATGATTGATGGCTTTTCTGGATATAATCAGATATCAGTCATGCCTGAAGACAGAGAAAAGATAGCCTTCACCACTCCTTTGGGCACATTCATGTATGCCAAGATTCCCTTCGGATTGATGAATGCAGGGGCGACGTTTCAGCGAGCCATGGACATAGCCTTCATCGGGGAAAAAGATAAGTTTGTGGTGATTTACCTAGATGAAATAACAGTCTTCTCCAAGACTAATATAGAGAACCACTGCCACTTGAAGAGGGTTTTCCTCAAGTGTCGCAGGTTTGGCCTTTCCCTAAATCCCAAGAAATCATTGTTCACTATGCAAGAGGGGAAGTTGTTAGGCCATATAGTCTCAGCAGAGGGAGTGAGGATTGATCCTGACAGGGTAGAAGCAATTCAGGCCCTGTCACTTCCCAGATCTAAAAAGGAGGTCCAAGCATTTTTGGGAAGAATTAATTTCCTGAGGAGGTTTGTCTCAAATTTTGCTGAATTGGTGAAACATATCAAAACCATGCTCAGGAAGGGCCATGAAATAAAATGGACTGTTGAACCCAGGAAGTATTTTGACCAAATAAAGAAAGCATTGACCGAGGCTCCTGTGCTGATCAGTCCAGATTATTCTAAAGATTTTATGATATTTTCTTTTGCTTCCTTTGATACAGTAGCGACAATTCTGTTGCAGAAAAATGATCAAGGGCAAGAGCAGCCTATTGCCTTCTTTAGCAAGGCGCTGAGAGATGCAGAGCTCCGATACGAGATCGTGGAGAAACAAGCTTATGCCTTGGTGAAATCTCTCAAAGCTTTCAGGGTCTATGTCTTACACTCAAAGATCATTGCATATGTCCCTTCAACCTCTGTGAAGGACATCCTTATACAGCCTGACATAGATGGGAGAAGAGGTAAATGGATCGCCAAGATCCTAGAATTTGACCTGGAAATTAAGCCCACCAAGCTAATAAAAGGGCAGGGTTTGGCCAAGCTCCTGGCCGAATCCAATTATAAAGCATTGGAAATCAATTTTATCAATGAGCAAGCTGAATCATCCAGCAGGGGTTCCCAAAGCACTGTTCCATTATCAGCATGCCCCTGGTACAAAGATATCTTGTATTTCCTGCAGGAGTTCAGGCCCCCTGATGGGATGGAAAAAAGAAAGGCAAGAGCTTTAAAGCTCAAAGCTATCAGGTATTGTCTTATTGGTCGAGCCTTGTATTGGAAAGACCCCCAGGGGATATTACTAATGTGTCTAAACCCACAACAGGCCCAGAAGGTTATGAATGATTTCCATAGTAGTCTCTGTGGAGGCCATTATTTTTGGAAGACCACTGCTCACAAGATCCTCCGAGCTGGGTACTACTGGCCCACCTTATTTCCTGATGTCTGCAGGGAAATTAGAGCTTGCATCAAATGTCAGAAATTCTCAGGGAAGAAGCAG
>ML777120.1:168759-200383 GCA_009831015.1 Picea engelmannii
TCATCCTCCCTCAAGTGGCCAGCACCGATGGATTTTGACAGCAACCGACTACTTCACTAAATGGATAGAAGTTGTCCCTACCAGAAGCACTTCTCACAAAGAAATCATCAGCTTCCTGGAGGACATCATAGCTAGGTTTGGCTTCCCTAGAAAAATTGTCACTGACAATGCTTCCCCATTTCGGTCTGGGCCTCTGATAAAATTTTGTGAACAATTTGGGATTTCACCGATTCACTCCACTCCCTACTATCCTCAGGGAAACGAACAGGCAGAGTCCTCTAATAAAAGTCTAATAAATCTTATCAAAAGGCTATTAGAGGATAATAAAAAGGCCTGGGACTCAAAGCTCAAATTTTCACTTTGGGCCGATCGAGTGACAACAAAGAAATCCCTGGGTCTCTCACCCTTCCATCTTGTTTATGGGATTGAGGCCGTCTTCCCCACTCAACTTGCCTTGCCTGTGGAAAATCTCCTCCAATACTATGAGGGGTAACCTAACCATGTGCTCAGAAGAATTCATCAGATGGTGGAGGTGCAGTAGATCAGAGAACAGGTCCTGGACAGAGCTTACAATCGTCAGCAGAAGATCAAGCAGGATTTTGACAGGAAAAGAAAAAAGAAAGAGTTTGAGCAGGGTGATCTGGTGCTCAAATGGGATACACCCAGGTAGGAAAAGGGCAAACACAGTAAATTTGATGCCCTCTGGTTCGGGCCTTTCAAGATCCTTGAAGTGTTTTCCAACAACACTTACAGGTTGCAGGATCTGGAAGGCAATGAAGTTTTTAGTGGCCCAGTCAATGGGCATTTCTTAAAGAAATGTTTTCGGTGAGCCGCAGTCGGCTCATTTTGTTTTGTTTTGTAAATATTTTTTTTTGTTTTCATTTTTGTTTTCAGACTAATACATGACTCCATAGCCCGACAACAAAGGCACTAAGTCTGCAAAAGAGTTCTTAGAGCATCAGAGGGACGACTCTATCCCCCATGGAGCCAAATGTTAGCGATATTTCCTGTAGAGGGGATTATATAGCAAAAGAAGGGGTTAAAAACCCATTTGTCCTAAGTTTTGGGCGATAATGCGCCCATGGTAAGAAACGAGAAAGTCCGAGCGGTCCAGATTCGTGCGCCCGGATCAACGGCTTGCATTGGATTCCAGACCCCCCTTGCCTTTCTACCTTTAAGCGAGGGGGGGGGTCTGGAATTGGGGGCGCACCTCTCCGACGACTCAGATCAGCGCGCCTGGATCAACGACGATGAAGATCATTCCGAACCCCCCCCCCCCACGCCTTTCTACCTTTAAGCGGAGGGGGGGGGTCTAGAATCCCATATGCAGCTTCCTGACGGCCACGATCGAGGAGTCCCAGATCAACGGCGCTCGTACAACCCCTCCCTTCTCAGCTGCCCTGTGCTTAACTAGTGTGGGCCCTCCTCTTCTACCTTGTCATCTTCCAGTCCACCTTTCTCCCGCTGCTGTGTGTCACTCTTCCACCTCATCCTTTTGGTCCGCGTGGTTCTCCCTTCTTCCCACCATCCACTCACTTCTTTCCTCGTGTCCCGTTCCTTTCCACGTCAGCCTCTCACCCGAAGGCAAATCCTCCCGTCTTCTTCCCCCTTTTTTTTCCACCTGATGACTTCCACCATGAATCGTCCTCCGTCATCCTCCTCTCACCTCGTCACTTCTTCCATGCCCTTATAACCCGGCACCACCATTCCTGTCATGCGCCTCATCCTCTGTGCTGGCCTTCATGCCTGTTCCTCAAGCTATTCTATTATTCCAGGTGGCAGCGCGAGAAGTCCTCCTTATCTCGAAATGCTGAGTTGGTCGGGCCGTTCTCAATCCCAAGAAGCAGTTATTGAAGCGATTGGTGGTGGTTAGACATCGTCTCCGCTATAATGGGGACGTCCTGCAATGAATTAAAGGCACATCAATTCGTCGATGTAACTGTCAGAAGATCTATCACGTCTGCCGCAAGTTGTACGATTATTCAAAGATTGTGGCTGCAGAGTGTCAGAAGCCATGTAGACGCAAAGCTTTCAATGCATTTTCTTGGTTCCGATGCTGTTGTTGTTTTGAGTATATGAAGGCATTTTTTCCATTTTTGTATCTATCGATGGTAGAGCTAAGCTCCCGACTGTAAAGTTGCAGCGACATTCTAGTTTCCTGGTTATGCCTCTATGTTTGAGACTTCTTGGTTTATGACAAACAGTTCTCCTTTTCCATCTTTGTTTCATCTCATGCCAGAGTGTTCATAGTTGAATGATTCACGTGGATTGTTGCATTTATGTTATGATAAAGGATTTGTCGTGGCATTTTTGTACTCTCTGGTTTTCTTTGTTTGAATATAAAGAGACTTTGTGTTTGAATTCTTTCTCTTCCAGTCTGTTATGAACATGATGTTTATTATAGACCTCTGCACTCTTCTTGTATAAGTCTTCCACCTACTCACCCTTTTACTACGACTCACCGTTTGGATTTTATCAAGACCTCACTCGTTCATGCATGCCTGGTCTGGTTTTTGAGTTGACACAATGCTGTTTTGAGTTTTTCTCCATTTGATCACCCTTTAAACAAATCGTGACATTAAACTGATGGGCGTCGGGCTCTTCTCCTACAAGCAATCCAGGAGTGACCTCCGGCTCCAACAGAATATAATACTTGAAATTTTGTATCATAGACGCCATCACCAAGCCTTTTCCTTTCATGGTTGTGTAATTAAAAACAATTTCTAGAAAATTACTTGGGGTGGTGTAGCATGTGTTCCCCTAGCTATGCCAACATGTTCCCAATGTAATGGTAGTGGACTCCACATGGGCATGGAAAGAGCCCAATGCAATAAAATACATATTGGGTTATTGGAACAATTCAAATTATTTTGATAATAATAACTTTGATATGTTCTAATGAGAAGGTCTAAGGTTCGAGCCTGTATAGCCCTATACATTCCACTAAGTTACAATACTCTCATATATATATATATATATATATATATATATATATGTATATATATATATATGTATATGTATATATCCCCTCGTCATCCCTATGACCTGGAATTTCAAAGTCTTTCAGATCATATCAATATCTTGTCCTTATCAAGATCGGTGGATGGGAACATGGGTCAACACAAACCTTATGTCTAATAGGTTCCTAGTCCTACTATATCTTCTCATGAGTCCAAAGTTCATAATGTTGAAATTCCCACAATCATTCAAGGGTATATACCAAAGTGATATCCAATGTTGATACCCTCTCAAACATGATGTGTTAAGTTATGTGTTCCATAAACTTTTTGGCATTAGTTGTGCCATTAAACACTAGTGGATCTTTAATCTCTACATGAATCCACTTAATGGAATTTGGTAGTGTGCATATTTGTGTCAATTAATTCTCATACCCCCTAGGCATATGAGAATGCAAAAATGCAACTTATGCAACTTATGCAACTATATGCAACTATATGCAACTTTATGCAACTATGTTGCAACTATATGCAATTGTATGCAACTTATGCAACTATATGCAACTATGCAACTATATGCAAATATGCAACTTATCAAACTATATGAAACTATATGCAACTTTATGCAACAATGCAACTTATGCAACTATATTGCAACTATATGCAACTATTTGCAACTATATGCAACTATTTGCAACTATATGCAAATATTCAACTATATGCAACAATGAAACTTATGAAACTATATGCAACTATATGAAAGTTTATGCAACAATGCAACTTATGCAACTATATTGCAACTATATGCAACTATATGCAACTGTGTTGGTACCACAAACGTATATTGGCATGATAATAAATCATTTCGTTAACAACCTACAACTCCCCCTCGTTTAGTTGTATACGACAATTCCCTTTCTCAATATGCTAGTTGGATACTACAATTCACCTTCCCACTATGCTATGGGAAATGCATGACAATGTTGCATCTAAGTATAATAATATAAGAACTCTTTCTGCAACCACTAAGATGGATTTTCGTAAGCCTTTTGACAATCTAACTCTTCATTTTCAAAAATGGACATTACTAAGACAGATTTTCATAAACCTTTTGACATTTATGAGTAGATGATTTGTGGCCACCCTTCACAAGGTGTTTTTATCGTCAAGTTATTTGTCAAATTTAATATGTAGATATTGATATATATGCCAAGTTCCATGTGGTGTTTTTATTGTCTAATTTATTTGTTATTGTCAAGTTATTTGTCAAATTTAATGTGTATATATTGCATATATGCCAAGTTCCATGTGGTGTTTTTATTGTCTAATTTATTTGTCAAAATTAATGTGTAGGTGGTTGTACAGTACATCGAGTGTACGCTCTTTACCTAGCTCAAATTTCAACTATAAATCAAGAACCCTAAAGAGGTATTTTAAATATAATTTTGGTTTATTTGTAGTTTTTTTATAAAGAAGTATAACTATTTTAGAGAACCCCCATATACAAAGTCTTTATCCATATCCTCATTGTGGAAAATAAATTAGAAAATATCTGTCACTTCATTCATTCCATAATCCTAACCTTATTGCTATCCCTAGTCCAAATCCTAGTTCCTATTAAACAATGCATGAGGATAATTTCAATAATCTAGACCCCTTCTCTCATCCCACATGTTAGTGCAAGTATTATAAGGCTCCAAAGGACACTACTACAAAAAGATTATTCTTATAATAATAATTCACATCCAAATCCTTGTACATAGATGAGAAATCCCTTTATGATCCTAGGGTACACCAATATTTGGACACTTCTCCCCAACAAAAAATAGTCCCTATTCCAAACTCTATTGAAAAAGATCCCTCATTACTCATAATGACGAATAAAATTTATTCCCCTCTCTAAGTTTCCTTTTTACTCATAATTGTTAGATCAAAGACCAACTTTCCACTATAATCCTTGACAATTGTAACCAAAATAATCACATTTTCCATCACTCCTCACCCTTCTCCTTATCATAGGGCCTTTGTAAAATAGGACATAACTCATCTTCTCATTAATAAACATTGTGGATTCACCCTTGTCATAGGGATTTTTCAAGGGAATGTTGAATGTTATGTATCTCCCCTTGATTACCCTAATTTACTCTTGAACATATCATATGAACAACGATGACATGCTTTATAAGATGTCCATTGAAATACCTATCAACTCTTTAAAGATAACAAAACCTATGAACTCATCCTTATTGCAATACCCTTTTCATGTAATGATGTGACCAAGACATCCTACATAAATATCTTTCTCTCTTACTTGTACCTCACATCCAACCATTTCATATGGTTTCACTTTCTCTCTTCCACACATCCCAAATAATACCTTCTCATCCTTCTACGCAATCAAAAACAATGAAATTCTTTATAAGATGCTCATTGCAATACTTATCAACTCTATAAAGATGACAAAAACTATGAACTCACCTCTTGCAATACCTCTTCCTTATAATGTTAATACCCAACAAAACATAATACATAAATACCTTTCTCTCTCACTTTTACATCACATCAATCCATATCATCTCATATGGTAGCACTATCCCTATTCCAAACGCTCTAAATAATATATTCTCATCCTTCTACCTGGATGAACTCTCACTTTGCTATTCTCATTCTAAATCCCAAACCTCCCCAATGATTTTTAACTCAATATTTTTTTTTCTACCACACACCAATTAACAAAATACATATATGATCTATTATACCTAGTTCCATAATTGCTTTCCCTTGTCCTCTCACTGGCTACAACAATGATAATTACAATAATTTTACCAGATAATGTTTGCACAATGTAGGATTTGCAAGAACTAGCACCCAACCAATACACTTTTGTATACAATAGTTCCTTAAAAAATTGTTCCTCACCAGCTATAATATTTATGTCATTATTAGCTAAGTTTTCCAGCAATTTAGAACTACATATATAGAGTTATATTTATGAGCATTTTTTCTTAAACAACACCACAGCCTTATCATTCTATTGCTATGTCTATTCAGCCAGATATTGTCCACATCGACACTACACACCTCAGATGGATTCTCTAATTAGAACTACATACCTATATAGGTAGATGTACAACCATTCTTTCTTAAGCAACAACAACACCACAACGTTAGCATTTTATTGCTATGTCTACTCAGCCTTATATTGTCCACATAGACACTACACTTCAGATGGTTTCTCTAGTTAGAACTACATACCTATATAGGTAGATGTACAACCATTCTTTCTTAAACAACAACACCAAAGCCTTATCATTCTACTGCTATGTTTACTCAGCTAGATATTGTCCACAATGACACTACACCTCAGGTGGCTTCTTTAGTTCTCCATCCTTCAATGTAACTCAAGAATGGCTATATACATTCTCTTCATATGTATACTTCACCAGCATGGATGCACACCACCACCAGTGCTTATTTGTACCATAGAACACATTCCATATTCATTGTGCACATTAATCATTGGAGTTTTCTTGTTTACACTCTAGGAGAAACACATCAGATCATGGACATGACATATTCAATGGATACTGATCACCTTGGCCCTACAAAAAGTTCTTCACATCAACACACAAATAAGTATCAATCCTAGATCACCACAAGCTCAGACTAGATCATCCTTACTATATTCAAATCCTGCGCATTCTATTTTTCCACCAAGTCTATCCTTTCCTTGAAAAATCACAGTTGGAAGAGATTGCAACAAAGCACACTCATACTTGTAGGATCATATCAATAGTTCATGTCATACCACCCTTTAATCTTTCCATCAAGTCTATCACCTAGAGTAGTGTGATCAACCTTCGTTTCAAAACATTGTGATCACACTAACTTTATTTGGTGTGAACTACCCTTTGAGTTAAACATTTCCATTTCTATTCATTTATATGGTATCATGTACCTTCATTTGAATAGGGTGAGTTACCTTTACTTGAATAGGTGTAAGTGTATTTGTTTAAACAAGTTATCCATTGTTTTGATCTACCATTCTTTCAAACAATTACAACTTTTTTCGTGGGAACAACTTTGATTTATTTCATTCATATGAGTGTGAGTAACCTTCATTTTTTGGGTAAGGGAATGACTCCCAACATCCAGCTTCTCAATATGGTATACCATATCTCATGTAGTTTTTTTTTTTTAAACTTAAAGGAAGCGTGGCAATATCAATGATAGTTCGTTGGAAGGCAATTTTTTTTTTTGAACAAGCATGGAAATAGAAACGAAAGTTCATCGCACTTTTCCATGGTTTTGCATCACACATATAGCATCTGCGTCGTAATTTTTGTCTCTACCATCAATTTTCGTCGCTATTGCCACGCTTTTGTGTCACAACTTTCCACACTTTTTTTACCTTGGAACGGGTTTTTGTCCCTATTGCGACGAAGTTTCAACAAAGATAGCCTTCAAAGGCAAAGGCTACAGTTTTCCCTTTGCATAAAAAAATTGGCATTCATGACAGCTTGAAACTTCTTTGTAAACATTAGAACAAATTCTAGGCCAATATAACCCTACCCTCTATATTTTGTGCACATTAGTCTTACAATAATGGTGCCCTCCACAATAACCTTTGTGAAACTCTCTGATGGTTTTCTCCACTTCTTCCTCTAGAAAACAATTTAGAAAAATCCCACTTGGATCTCTCTAATACAAAGATTGGTCTAGAATGAAAAACATTGTTGCTTTCATCTTTAAAAACCTGGCCTTGCTTTTGCTCAGTTCAGGAGGAGCCTGCAAATTTATTAACACATAAATAATGTCAACATACCATGAGGAATCAAGGAATTTTTTAGATACCTGGTTGGATTACTAAGAGGGGGAGTGAATCCGTAATAGAGCAATTCAATCATTTTCAACAAAAATATGCAAGTGGTATATCAATGTAGCAGTATCATCCAATAGTTGCAGAGTAAATACGCAATGAACAAATCAACAATCATAGACATACAAAATACACCAATGTTTTTATGTGGAAACCCAAAGCGAGATAAAATGATGCAAAACCCCAACCCTCGAGCCGAGATCTGCATAGGATCGTTCTAGAAATCCCCTCGAGCCGAAGTGGCTCTTTTGTTTCTCGTTGGAATGTCCAATGAATCCACAGGTCCTTTGTAAAACTCGCCCGATATAGATTAACTCCAGGCATAAACCTTACTCCTCTTTCCTGACTACAGATCTGGTCCTTACATAGGTGTCTTTTGCAACTCAAAAGTTTGTGAGTCGAAGAGCCTCAACTCCATTTTTTCTAACCTATGATACCTAAGATCATGAGATGGGTATAGCTCCTTATTTTTCAGCGCCCTCCATGCATGACCATCGGCTAGGGCTTAGTACTTAGCACCTCTTGCAACTCGGAATCTAGAGAGTTGAAGCATCGGGCTCTCGTGCTCTTCTTCTACGAATCCTGAGATGCGATAGGTCAATTATGGATTGACCCCGCTACGCGCTGAACACATGCCACCTATTTCCCTTGTGGTCCCCACCTAATAGATGTGCCACACACTCACACATGCCTTCGATTCTTGCCACTTCACAACTTCGACAGTCGAAGGTGACTCCTTCCAACTCCTAAACTCCCGATACGTGATAACTCCATGGATTTCTGATCCAATGGTTCCTATGACCTTGGATCCAACAGTTCAGATCTCCTCGCTACTTCTCTATTCGCACAACCAAAGGATTTGGTCCTCCCTCTCAAACTCATGAAACCTTGAATTCGAGAACTGATCCAACGCTCTACCTGAACACGATCAACAATCCTCATTGATTCTGGAGACCAAAGTGATGGGTTCATACAACCAGTATCCACCTTACAACTTCTCTAGATCCTACGGTCCTCACGACTTTGCGAGTTCTCCACAGAGAATTCTGACCATCCAAATTCCTCCTTGAATACTTCTACATCACTGAACCATTGTTCCTGGCTCAACTTGGCTTCTATGAAGCGACTTCACTCCACCTCCCTTTGAAGTATTTGGATTTATGTCCTTCTTTGAAGTACTCAAAGGTGTTACCTCTCTTGAGATTTTACTTGTAAACTTTGATTCTCTAAAAGACTCCTACACGCACTCCTTACAGAAATCTTTCAAATACTTCTAAGTATTTGACTCTTTTGGCTCTATGCACTCCCTACAATAGAAATCCTTCAACTTCAACCTCAGTTGATAAGTTTAATGCCTCAACCAGCCTGCGCACACCTTGCATGGCTCTTGTTCTTCATCTGCACTTCTGCTGGAATGAGAACAACAATATCTCTCCTGAGCTTTCAGATATAAACTCTGAACCCTATCAACGCACACCTTGCAGATGTTTCACTGCACTCCTTGCAAGAACTTTCACTCAGGAAGAGAAACAATTGAAACTCATTCTCTTACTCTCTTAGAATTCAAACACTTAACATGAAATCATACATACGCAACATAACAACAAATGCATGACAGAGAGAATAAAACAACCATAAGAAGACCATTTAGCATGTATACACAGAAAGAATCATAACACCATGAGTCTGAATCAAAGCTTCATATATTAATTCATAACTTCTGTACATGGGTTCTTCTCTACAACTCTCTGCTTCTTCTCTATGATAATTTGAATAATCATCCAACGATACAAAGATGAGGGTGTCTATATCGGTTTTCCCTCCTATCTCCTAAAACTTTCTAATCTAGAATTTAAACCTACCTACATTCATTAACTATGAATAAATTCCTTTACATTCAAAATAGATAGGAGAAAGTCTCTCATAATCCATTTATATCACTTATACATAAATGAAAATACACCTATTTTACTATTTCAATTAATTTTCCACTCCTTCAAACTTTCAAAACATTTCAACGTGCACAAAAAATGCACTGGTGCTTGTCCGAGTTGTCTTTCACCTTCATGATTGTGTGGCTGCTGATGATGCTCCTGCATCATACTCCCTTGCTTGAAAATTTTCATGAACTCCTGTTCATGAGCTCTTGCACAGTCTGTCCATGCTTCTGAATTTTCACTTCATCTTCCTAGCTAACATCTTCAACTAGATGTCCCTTCCACTTGACCAAGTATTCAAAATACTCTTTCCTCTTGGTCTTCCTACTGACTTTCTTGTCCAATATACTTTCAATCTGTGGATTTTCATCTACAGGAATTTTTTTAGTCCATTGAACCTCTTATTTTTCATCCTTTGCTCCTGCTTCTTAAGCTTTGTAAGGGTACAAATCCGCAACATTGAATATCAGTGAAATTTCGATCGCATCGGGTAATTCAATCTCATATGCGTTTGCCCCAAATTTCTTCATGACTCTGCATGGTCCAATCTTGTTCATATTGAGCTTGTTATATGTTCCCCTTGGGAACCTTTCCTTCCTCAGATGTGCAAGAATTAGATCACCAACTTCAAATTGAAGTTCTCACCTGTGTTGATTTGCTCTACATTTATACTCTTGATTTGAATTCTGCAATCGCTCCTTGACTTGGCTATGAAGCTTCTTCATCACTTCTACAAAATCCTCTGCACTAGCACTCCTGAATTCATTCCATTCTGAATCCTTCAATTTAGAAAATCCTCTTGGATGCATTCCATATACAATTTGGAATGGACTCTTCCCTGTGCTTCTGTTGAATGAGTCATTGTAAGAAAATTTCGCCTGTGGCAGAATGTGATCCCACTGACTGTGGTGTTCAGTCACTAGGCTCCTCAATAAATCTCCTAAGCTTCTATTCACAACTTTTGTCTACCCATCCATCTGAGGATGATACGCTGAGATAAATGACAAACTTGTCCCCATCTTCTTCCATAATGTCCTCTAGAAGTGTCCCATGAACTTGGTATCCCGATCTGAAACTATACTCTTTGGCAAGCTGTGAAGTCTGACGACTTCTTTAAAAAACAAGATTGCAATATGAGTTGTGTCACTGGTTTTCTGGCATGATATGAAATGTGCCATCTTTGAAAATCTGTTTTCCACTACAAAGATTGAATCAAATCCTCTTTGTGTCCTTGGCATCCCTAATACAAAATCCATGCTCATTGCATCCCATGACCTCTATGGTATGGGTAATGGCTGGTATAACCCTATGTTCTTCCTTTTCCCCTTTGTGTGCTGACAAATTCTACATTCTTCCACAAATATCCTAACATCTGTCCTCATTCCTGGCCAAAAATATGCGCCACTCAACTTTGAGAATGTTTTGTCATGACCGAAATGTCTGACCAATCCTCCACTATGTTTTTCTTTTAGTAGATTCTCCCTCATGGAGCATTTCAGAATACATAACTGATTGCCCCTGAATAATAATCCATCTTGGATCATATATTAAGTCCACTGGCTTCTGTCCCTAAGAATTGGATTCTCATATGCCTTATATGCTTCTTTAAAATCTAGATCATCTCTATACATTTCTTTGAGGTTATCAAAACCCAAAGTTTTGACTCTAAATTCCTGCATAAGCAAACATTTCCTACTAAAAGCATCAACAACCTTGTTAGCAGTTCCAGAAATACGTTTAATCACAAAAGTAAAATTCTACATGTATTCAACCCATTTTGCATGCTTTTGGTTTAACTTATCCTATTGAGTCACAAATTGCAAAGCATGATTATCGTTGTACAAAACAAACTCCTCAGGGAACAAATAGTGCCTCCACTTCTTCAATGCTTGTATGACCGCATAAAATTCCTTGTCATATGTGGAGTACTTAAATTTTTCCTCATTCAATTTCTCACTGAAGTATGCGACTGACCCATCATCTTGGCTCAAGACCGCTCCAACTGCAAACCCACTTGCGTCACACTTGACCTGAAATGTCTTGCTAAAATCCGGCAAAACCAAAATCGGTTGTTTTGTGATCTTCTTCTTCAGCAGATTGAAACTTTTCTCTACCTCCTCCATCCAATGAAAAGATTTATGTCTTTTCTTCACCGTATCCATCATTGGTGCACTAATCCCACTGAAATTTCGGATGAATTTCCTGTAGAAACTGGCCGATCCATGGAAGCTTCAAACTTCAAACACACCTTTCAGTGATGGCCAATTCTTAATTGCATTCACCTTATCTGGGTCCATTTTCAATTCATTTGAAGAGATTAAAAAACCCAAGTAAATGAGTTTTGTCCTCATAAATGATGATTTCTTCACATTAATCAACAACTTCTCTTGCTGCAATCTCCTCATGATTGTAGTTGAATGCTTCAAGTGTTCTGCTTATGTCTTGTTGAAAATCAGTATATCGTCAAGATATACAATGAAAAATTTCCCTATCAAATCCTTCAGGGCTTCATTCATTAGTCTCATGAAAGTACTAGGCACATTTGTTAAGCCAAATAGCATAACAAGCCACTCGTACAACCCCTCATTCATTTTGAATGATGTCTTCCATTCATCACCCTCTCTCATATGAATTTGATGATATCCGCTTTTCAAATCAATCTTTGAGACGATATTTTCTCCACTCA
This sequence comes from Picea engelmannii, assembly GCA_009831015.1. NCBI lineage: Eukaryota > Viridiplantae > Streptophyta > Pinopsida > Pinales > Pinaceae > Picea > Picea engelmannii. Next base: position 181,219 of record ML777120.1, read on the forward strand.
AGCAATCCATCAAATCATCCATCCTTGGCAATGGAAATCTGTATCTAATGGTAATCTTGTTGATTTCTCTCGAGTCTATACACATCCTCCAGCCTCCATTTTTCTTTGGGCTGAGCACTGTTGGAACAACGCATGGAGTCAATCTTTCTCTAACCAATCCTTTGTCCATTAAATCCTAGAATTGTCTTTTGACCTCTTCATTCTCCTGTGGCGTCAACTTGTATGCAACTTTGTTTGGTAAGCTAGCTCCAGGTATAAGATCAATGTGATGACTTATACTTCTGATCAGTGGCAATGAACAAGGTAGTTCATCCACTACTATGTCAGCAAACTCTTCGAGAAACTTCTGGATTTCTTCTGGTAAATTATCCACTCTTTTACTGGTCAAAACAATTCTAGTCTTCCTGACCACAATAAATTGTGTGTCTTCCTTCTTCTTAACCTCATTAAGAAGTTCCTTCCTACTCATGAGCAGTAGAATGTTTCTCACCTCTGGTTTCACTTCTTTATCCTTAATTGGAAACAACATGTGAGTTCTCCCATTCTTCTCCAAGGTGTATGTGTTATTTCTCCCATCATGAATCACATTCCTATCATATTTCCATGGTCTACCCAGCAATAGATGACAAACATCCATGGGAATGACATCACACAATATTTCATCCTTATATCCACCTATTTTAAACTCAACTAAACATTTCTTAGTGACATTTACCTAATGTCCTTTTTGTAGCCACAAAACTCTATATGGGCTTGGATGTTCAATAGTCTCCAGCTCTAACTTTTCTACAATCTCTGTAGAAATTAGATTATCTGTGCTACCACTGTCCACGATGACTTTGCATACCCTATCTATGGTCTTGCAAGAAGTCCAAAAATTTTTGTTCCTTTGGACTGGGTTCTCATCCTCCTTCTTTGGCATTAAGATAACTTTCCTCATCATCAAGGATCTTTCACCCTCAACATCTTCTGCCTCAACATTCCATCCTTGTGCTTCAACAATGTGAGTTTCACCACCTTCTTTCTTTGTGTCTGGACACTCATAAGATTTATGTCCATTTTTTCCACAGGTAAAACATTTCACTTCACCGCCTCTACCTCGTCCTCTTCCTCTGGTATGAGGAAAAGTGTTTCTATCAGGATATTGTCCTCCCCGTGAGCTTCCTCCTCTCTCAGGTTGATTTTGAGTTTTCTTCCCCTCTTCTTTAGATTTCTGAGTCTTATCTTTGGAAATTATTTTGCCTCTGGCTGGACTTCTGCCTTGGCCTCTTTGACCTTGCTTTTGGCTCAGATTCTCTTCAGCTTTCAGAGCCATCTGATAAGCATCCTCCACATTCTGAAGGATCATCATGCTCATCTCATCCTAACTACCATATCTTAGGCCATTCATGTACCTAGCAACTTTTTCATCATTTCTTTCCCGTTGACCTGCTCTGATGTTTATCTTGTAGAAATCTTCAGTGTATTCTTTCACTGACATTAGCTTCTGTCTCAAATTCTGCATCCTCTAAAACAGAGTGATTTGATAGTCCTTGGGTATGAATTTTTCTTTCATCTTCGTAACCATTCTATCCCAACTTTTGATTTCCTGCTTACCTTTGTAGCCTCTGTCAGCCTGCAGTTCATCCCACCATAAGGCTGCATGTCCTTTAAGTCTTGTCATAGTATGTTTGACCTTCTTGTCTTCCTTGACATCCTCATAGTCAAAGTACTTATCTAGAGCTCTAATCCAATCTAGAAGCTCTTCAACATCTAGGTTTCCTTCATATATTGGAATGTCCATTTTTACTCTGGCACCTATCCTTACAACAACCCTAAATAGGCGTTCATCCGTAGCATCTTCAACTGCAACTTCTCCTTCATGTCCAACTTCATTTTCACTCTCAGCCTCGTTGATATCTCCAACATTGACTGTGCGCCTCTGTGTTGTCTCCATGACATCAAGCCTAGCACATAGTTCATGCATTTCTCTTTCCACTGCTGGCTCAAGCATTGGCCTGTCTCTCCTTCTTGGTGGCATGGATGAAAATATTTTCTTTGCTACAGAAAGCAAATAACTCTTTCTATGTTATTCTCACTTCCTCTGCCTACAATATACAAATAGAATCAAGCTCTGATACCAAAAATAATGTGTATCAGAGTACTCCTTTTCTTTTGTCTCCCTTTGCTAGAAATATACAGAAAAAACAAGATTTGATACCACAGCTGATGTAGACCCCCAACCCTCGGGCTGATATCCGCACAGGATTGTTCTAAAAATCCCCTTGAGTCGAAGCGGATCTTTTGTTTCTCACTGGAATGTCCAATGAATCCACAGGTCCTTTGTAAAAATCACCCGATATAGATTAACTCCAGGTGCGAGCCTTACTCTTCTTTCCCGACTATAGATATGGTCCTTACACAGGCATCTTTCGCAACTCGAAAGTTCGTGAGTCGAACACCCTCAACTCCTTTTTTTCTAACCTCTGATACCTGAGATCACGAGACGGGTATAGATCCTTCTTTTTCAGCACCCTCCATGCATGACCGTCGGCTAGGGCTTAGTACTTAGCATCTCTCACAACTTGAAATCTCATGAGTCGAAGCGTCGGGCTCTCGTGATCTTCTTATATGAATCCCGAGATGCGATAGGTCAATTATGGGTTGACCCCACTACACACCGAACACATGCCACCTATCGCCCTTGTGGTCCCCACCTGACAGATGTGCCACGCACTCACACATGCCTTCGGTTCTCACCACTTCGCAACTTCAAAAGTCAAAGGTGACTCCTTCCAACTCCTGAACTCCAGATACGTGATAACTCCATAGATTTTTGATCCAACAGTTTCTCCAACCCTGGATCCAATGGTTCATATCTCCTCGCTACTTCACTATTTACGCAACCAAAGGATTTGGCCTGCCCTCTCGAACTCATGAAACCATGAATTTGAGAACTGATCCAATGCTCTACCTGAACACGATCAACAATCCTCATTGATTCTGGAGACTAGAGTGATGGGTTCATCCAACCCCTATCCACCTTACAACTTCTCTAGATCCTACGGTCCTCACAACTTCGTGAGTTCTCCACAGAGAATTATGATCATCCAAATTCCTCCTTGAAGACTTCTGCGTCACTAAACCACTGTTCCCAGCTAAACTTGGATTCTATGAAGTGAGTTCACTCCACCTCCCTTTGAAGTATTTCAATTTATGTCCTTCTTTGAAGTACTCAAAGGTGTTACCTCTCCTGAGATTTTACTTGTAAACTTCGAGTCTCTAAAAGACTCCTGCACGCACTCCTTGCAGCAATCCTTCAAATACTTCTAAGTATTTCACTCTTTCAGCTTTGTGCACTCCTTGTAACAACAATCCTTCAACTTCAACCTCAGATGATAAGTTTAAGTCCTGAAACATCCTACGCACACCTTGCACGGCTCCTGTGCTTCACCTGCACTTCTATTGAAATGAGAACAACGGTATCTCTCCTGAGCTTTCAGAGATAAACTCTAAACCCTGTCAACACACACCTTGCAGACGTTTCACTACACTCCTTGTAGGAACTTTCACTCAGGAAGAGAAACAATTGAAACTCATTCTCTTACTCTCTCAAACTTAAAACACTTAACATGAAATCATACATACACAACATAACAACAAATGCATGACAAAGAGAATAAAACAACCATAAGAAGACCATTTAGCATGTATACACAGAAAGCATCATAACACCATGAGTTTGAATCAAAGATTCATATATTAATTCAGAACTTCTGTACATGGGTTGTTCTCTACAAATCTCTGCTTCTTCTCTATGCTAATTTGCTTAATCATCCAATGATACAAAGATGAGGGTGTCTATATCCGTTTTCCCTCATATCTCCTAAAACTGTCTAATCTAGAATTTAAACCTACCTACTTTCATTAACTATGCATAAATGCCTTTACATTCGAATAGATAGGAGCAAGTCACTCATAATCCATTTATATCACTTATACATAAATGCAAGTACGCCTCTTTTACTATTATAATTAATTATCCACTCCTTCAAACTTTCAAAACATTTCAACATGCGCAAAAAATGCATTGGCTCTTGTCCCAGCTGTCTTCCGCCTTCATGCTTCCATGGCTACTGACGATGCTCTTGCTGACGATGCTCTTGCATCAAAAAATGAAGGAATGTTTTTTCTTATAGGTATTTAAGAATTATATTCATTGGAAGTACCAACTTCCTTTATTTTCCATCTGCAACTGGAAGGAGGGTCCAACCCCCTAATTTCCCAGGCTACAACCAAAAGGAGGATATGACCCCCTATGTTATCTGACTACAACCAAAAGGTGGCTACAACCACTTGTCCTTTCCCCATCCAACCGCCCTGACATAGAAGTAGAATGATGGGACAACTTTCACACTATCACTGTGAGATATACTGTTGTAAATCTATACCAATCAACCTGCACCAAACAACCTATATCAATAACATGAACCATGCATCAACCTGTACCTCGACCTGTAATCAACTTGGAACATAAACAAGTGCATTAACCATGCACCAACCTGTACCTCAACCTGTACCATGAACACGTGCATCAACCATGCACCAAACCTATACAAATAACATGTCACAACAACCTGTCCAAACAACCTATCACAACAACATGCCTCATAAATCTTATCAACCAAATTAGATCTACTCACCATGATCAATCACCAAGACAACTCTCAACGATGTGCATCAACATATAATAACATAACAACTCATAATCATCACCAAGATCAATATGTGCTTCTAATAATATACCAATACAAGTATTCTACATCATCCATAAACCATGTGCCAATAATACTACTAACAAGTGCCTCCAACCATGTACCAAGTATGTACCAATCATGTATCAACTACTCATCAACTATGACTCATCAAGATGTACCAACATCATCAACTATACACCTCATGTATGTGCCAACTCATCAACTACTTGTATCAACCATGTACCCAACATGTACCTCAATCAAAATCCCTAATCAGTTTCATCATCCAAATCTGATTTGTAAGTCTATAATAGACCTGGTGTATATGATCACATACCTACAAACCTTCCTTAACTTTAACAAAAAGAGACTAGAATTTTTATCAAACTTTACTTTAGTCTCACATGACTAATTTTGGATTAGTCAACAACCCTAACTTGAAATAATCATAACTATGCACCTGTAATGAATAAAGATCTAAAAATGGTACACAATGTTCTTCAGTTTCTTTTATGCAATTCCTCCAGACTTCACTACTCGGAACCTCTCATAAAAGGAGTTATAGAAAAAATGGCATACCGTGTTGAATTCTGGCTTATTCTAGAGAGAGAACTTGTAGAGTGTGCCCCGCACAAAATATTTTTTGTATGGATATTAAAATTGTACACATAATACTACAGACTTTAATCTAACCAATAAATTTGGTATTACATAATTTGGATCTGTTATGAAGAAATTATGACGTTTTTACCCAAAACACTTGTTTTAGACTAGTTTCAGGACTAGCCACAAACCCTATTTTCCATGGCGTGTAACTCCAAATATACAACAACCCACAAGATGAAATTTGTATCACAGCTACTTGGATATGTTACCTTATTTTCCTCCCAATTTCACGGTCTGAATCATTATAGAAAAAAATGTTATTGCGAAAATGGTGAGATGACCTATAAATAACATACCTTAGAAAGCATCATCAAAATAATTTATCCTCCCTTGAATTTCGGCCTTCTTTACTTCACCTTCCCTATGAAATTTGGCTTAGATATCCTTTGGTTACCTCAGTCACCTATACATATTCAATATGCTCAAGTGTGATTAAAATGAGAGAGCTTTGCCTCTTATTTATACTTTCATGTAGCTTCCTCAAGGGGTTACCTTTTAACCATCTTAACCCACTTTCCTTATTTTAAGGTTAACCCACTTCTAACCACTTGTCAATTTAGTAATTTATCCATTAACTTTATTATTTAAATAATTTATTTTGTATTCACTTTGACTTATAGTACACTCATCACTTCACTTTATTATTTATCTTCTAAAATCTCTTAAACCACTTTGACTACTTTGACCTTTTGGGGCTTCTAGATGACTCATGAGGGTTCTCCAACTTCACATGGCCATAACTCTCTAACCGTGAGGAGTTATGTGACATTCCACATACCACTAGAAACGGAATTACATGTTCTATCCATGTAGAATATTCTTGGGTCCATCAAACAAAATTGGGTCCATTACCCAAACCTTTCTTCCCATAAACAAATTGGCATTCGTGACAACTTGAAACTTCTTTGTAAACATTAGAACAAATGCTAGGCCAATAGAACCCTGCCCTCAATATTTTGTGCACAATAGTCTTCCAATAATGGTTCCCTCCACAATCACCTTTTTGAAACTCTCTGATGGTTTTCTCCACTTCTTCCTCCAACAAACAATTTAGAAAAATCCCACCTGGATCTCTCCAATACATAAATTGGTCTAGAATGGAAAAATTTGTTGATTTCAACTTTAAAAACCTAGTCTTTCTTTTTCTCAGTTCAGGAGGAGCCTGAAAATTTATTAACACATAAATAATGTCATCATACCATGAGGAATCAAGGCATTTTTTAGATACCTGGTTGGATTACTGACAGGGGGGTGAATTAGTAATAGAGAAATTCAATCATTTTTAACCATAATATGCATGTGTTATATCAATGTAGCAATATCATCCAATAATTGCAGAGTAAATAAGAAATAAAAAAATCAGCAATCATACACATACAAAGTACACCAGTGATTTTACATGGAAATCCAAAGCCGGAGAAAACCACATAATGATTTTTCCTATATGTCTTTAAGAATTACATTCATTGGAAGCACCAACTTCCTTTGTTTTCCAGCTGCAACTGGAAGGAGGCTCCAACCCCCTAATTTCTCAAGCTACAACCCGAGGGACACTCCAACTCCCCAATTCTATGGTTATAACCAGAAGGTGGCTAGGACCCCCTATGCTCCTTGGATACAACAAGAAGGTGGCTACAACCACCTATCCTTGCCTCGTCCAACCACCCTGACGTAGAAGCAGAATGATGGAACCACTGTCACACTATCACTATGAGATATATTGCAGAAAACTTATACCAATAGACCTGCACCAAACAACCTGTACCAATAATTTAAACCATGCATCAACCATGCATCAACCTATACCTCAACATGTAATCAACCTGTACCATAAAAAAGTGCATCAAGCATGCACCAACCTGTACCTCAACATGTACCATGAACAAGTGCATCAACCATGCACCAAACCTATACAAATAAGATGTCACAACAATCCGTCCAAACAACCTATCACAACAGCCTATCTCATCAATCTTATCAACCAAATCAGATCTACTCACGAAGATCAATCACCAAGAAAACTCTCAAAGATGTTCATCAACCAAGCATAACACACCAACTCATAATCATCACCAAGATAAATATGTGCTTCTAATAATATACCAATACAAGTATGCTACATCATCCATAAACCATGTGTCAATAATACTACTAAAAGGTTCATCCAAGTATGTACCAATCATGTATCAACTACTCATCAACTATGACTCATCAATATGTACCAACATCATCAAATATACACATCATGTATGTGCCAACTCATCAACTACTTGTCTCAACCATGTACCTAACCTGTACCTCAACCAAAATCCCTCATCAATTTCATCATCCAAATCTTATTTGTAACTCTGTAATAGACTTGGTGTATATGATCACATACCTGCAAACCTTCCTTAACTTTAACAACAAGTGACTATCATTTTCATCAAACTTTACTTTAGTCTCACATGACTAATTTTGGATTTGTCAACAACCCTAACTTGAAATAATCATAACTATGTACCTGTAATGAATAAAGATATAAAAATGGTACACATTGTTCTTCAATGTCTTTTATGCAATTCCTCCAAACTTCACTACTTGGAACCTCTCATAAAATAAGTTATAGCAAAAATGACATACCTTGTTGAATCCTAGATTATTTTATAGAGCGAACTTGTAGAGCATGCCCTGCATAGAATATTTGTTGTATGGATATGAAAATTGTACAAAGAATACTACAGACTGTACTCTAACCAATACATTTTGTATTAATAAATTTGGATTTGGTATGAATAATTTATGGCATTTTTACCCGAAATACTTGTTTTAGACTAGTTTTGGTACTAGCCACAAACCCTATTTTCCACAGTGTGTAACTCCATAAGTACAACTCCCACAAGCTGAAATTTGTATCACAGCTACTTGGATATGTTTCTTCAATGGCCTCCAAATTTATGGTCTGAATCATTATAGAAAAAAAAATATTGCAAAAATGGTGAGATGACCTATAAATAACATACCTTAGAAAGCATCATCAAAAAAATTTATCCTCCCTTGATTTTCGGCCTTCTTTACATCACCTTCCCTCTGAAATTCATATTAGATATCCTTTGGTTAACTATGTCACCTATATATATTCAATATTCTAAAGTGTGATTAAAATGAGAGAGCCTTGCCTCTTATTTATACTTTCATGTAGCTTCTTCAAGGGGTTACCTTTTAACCATATTAACCCACCTTCCTTATTTTAAGGTTAACCCACTTACAACCACTTGTCAACTTAGTAATTTCTCCATTAACTTTATTATTTAAATATTTTCTTTTGTATACACTTTGACTTATAGTACACTCGTCACTTCACTTTATTATTTTCCTTCTAAAATCTCTTAAACCACTTTGACTACTTTGACCTTTTGGGGCTTCTAGATGACTCAAGAGGGTTCTCGAACATCACATGGCCATAATTCTCTAATCGTGATGAGTTATTTGACATTACACATACCACTGGAATTGGCATGACATTTACTATCCATCTAGAATATTCTTACCTACAAATATATCAAAACTCATACCATTATTCATCAAACAAACTTGGGTCCATTGCCCAAACCTTTCTCCAACTTCACATGGTCATAACTCTCTAACCATGAGAAGTTATGCGAAATTCCACATACTATCGGAAATGGCATGACATGTACTATCCATATGGAATATTATTACCTAAAAATATATCAAAACTCATACCATTATCCATCAAACAAAATCAGGTCCATTACCCAAACCATTATGTAACCAGAATTTTCTACTGGATGTTCTTCAAGGGTTGACATCAATGACAACCAACCCAATTAATCAACAAGGGACTCTTTATTCTTCTTAGTCTGCTGATAAATCAACAATTAAATTAACTCCCAAAATCTCACAATTTGATTGTTCCATCAACTTTGCAATTCCCTGTCCCTTGATCAACTTTGTAGGTTTGATCTCAAGGTCATAATCCAACAACACAACTATCGATTTTCCCCTTTTACCCTCAGGATTAGGTTGAGTCCAAATGTCCTTCACAAAACTTATAGACACATAGGAAATGGTATGGGAATCCAAGATATAAATTCTAAACTTCTTTAGGGCCTTGACCAATGCATATGCCTGCTTTTGCATGATTTCATACCTCAATGGGGAGTCCCTCAATGTCCTTCTATAGTAATCTATAGGCCTCTCAAAGTTATTTTCATCTTTTTTCAATAAAATACCAACAATGGTGAGCTCTAAAGAAAAAGAAAACAAGATAAAGTCCTTTGCAAAATTTGGATTGGTCAGCACTGGGGCTTTGGTCAATGCCACTTTAGTATCTTCAAAATAATTCCTAGCTTCAGGAGTCCATTTTATCTCGCTTCCTTTCCTCAACATGTTAGTGATATACTTTATGATTTTAGCCATATTAGGGAGGAAACTTCTCAGAAAATTTACTTTCACTAGGAAAGATTGCACTTCTTTCTTGCTTCTGGGTTTGCCAATTTTTAGGATTCCTTCAACCCTGCTGGGGTATATCTTTATTCCCTCCTTTGAAATAATGTGACCAAGCAATTTTCCCTCTTCCATGAAAAAATTAGACTTCTTGGGATTCAATGAGATTCCAAACTTCCTACATTTATGAAAAAATCTCCTTAGATGTTTAAGGTGTTATTCATCAGAAACTGAATATACAGTGATATCATATAAATAAATAACAATAAAATTATCCTTTTCATCAGCAAAGGCTATATCTATATCCCTTTGGAAGGTTTCTTTTGCATTCATGAGCCCAAAAAGCATTTTTGCATACATGAAGGTGCCCCAAGGTGTTGTAAAGGTTCTCTTCTCCTGATCATCAGGGTGTACCATGATTTGGTTGTACCTAGAGAAACCATCCAACATCAATATTTTTTGAGAACCAACCACCTTCTGTAGAATATAATCCATCTTAGGAAGTGGATAATTGTCTTTGAGGGATAACCTGTTTAAATTTCAAAATTCCACACATAATCTTATCTCACCACTTTTCTTCCTAACAGGCACCTGATTAGCTACCCACTTGGAAAATATTAAAGACACTATGATCTTGGCCTTGAACAACTTCTTTACCTCCTTTTCAATCAATTGCAACAACAAAGGATTTATTCTTCTTAATTTTTTCCTGAAAGGTTTTTGATCCTCCTTGATTGGAATTAGATGTTGAATTACCTTGGTATCATAGACCTTTAAATATTCATAAATCCATGCAAAAACATTAGGGAATTCATTCATTAAACTGATATACCTTTGCTTGACTTATGGGCTGAGTGTCTTGGACAATTTAATGATCTTGGGATCTTTCTGAGTCCCAATGTTGCAGTCTTCAATCTGTTCATCATTTGCAGTAATTATGGGATTTATGGCTACATCATTCTTGTCAAAGAGTTTTTCCAATGGGACCAGGCCTTTGGGAATGATGTTATTTTACATATTCATTATATCCTTACCAACAATCTGATTCTTGAAATAATCATCATTTGTGAACACAGCTGCATCTTCTTCTTCTTCACAACAATGTTCCTCATGAATATTTGAATTTTCAAATTCACCATTCACCTGAAGGAAACTTTCTACTTGTTTTTCATCTTTGAAAACTTGCCAATACTTAATGTTATGAGGTACTGTTGGTCTGTTCTTGACCTCAATCCCATATCTTTTGTTATGAAAAATTGTAATTTTGAAAACTGAGGCTGAAGTAGCTAGAGCATCAGTGATCAGATTTTTCCCCCTTGGAATCATTGAGAGATTGTATTCTGAAAATTCCTAAATAAGATCAAGCACTATATTCCTATATTCTCTTAATCTAGGATTCTTTGCTTGATATATACATTTTATTTGATTTATAATAAGCTCAGAATCTCCATGTACAACTATCCTCCTAACACCCATTTCTTTCAAAGTATTCAATCCCAACACTAATGCCTCATATTCAGCCATATTATTTGTGAAATCAAAAGAAAGCTTTTTTGAAAAAAGTTGTGTACCTTACTTAGGGGTAATGGTCCACACACCAACTCCTTCTCCTTCTCTTCTAGAAGCTCCATCGAAATTCATGTTCCACGTCTCATCTTCTTCACTATTTGTTTTGATCTGAAATTTACTCTGTTTGCTGAGAAGGTTTGTCTTTGATAGTCATATCAGGATTTGGAACCTCCTCTTGAAAACTCAAATCATTAAAAAATATGGAAGAACCAATTTCAATATCTACAGAGTAAATGGGATGGTTGTTTGGATGGGCTTTGTTACTGACCATGTACTTAAGTAAAACTTCCTTGTACAACCTCCTATCTTGGCAAAAAATAGGGATAGTGTCATATGAGATATCCATTTACAAAGTTCCTTTAAACTTTGCAGCCCATGATCTAGACAACAACATGCCAAATTTAAGAGGGATGTCAAAAACCACCATATCCATGACCAAATGTTTTGCTAGAATTTGAGACAATGATACGACCATATTTTTTATTAGGCCCAATCACTTCACTTTCCTCGAGTCAAAGAAGAAAATATATTTATAAGGCCTTGCTATATCTAGATGCAGTTGGTCCATGACTACCTTGGGCATTAGATTATGGGATTCTCTTGAATCTAACATAGCATTATGTAAAGTCATGTCATGAATTTCTAGACTAACATAGGAAGGGGAGACATCATCAACATCATCACTTTCTTCCACACGTGGGCCAAACAAGATGGAAGCATGATCATCTTGTATATTTAAAGTGTTAGAAGTTTCTTCCATCTTGAGCATTTTAATGATCTGATTTCTATATTCATTATTTTTTATCAGCTCATTGAATGGAATAGAGATTTTAATTTTGGTCATCTCATTTTCAAAGTTAAAGGAAGATGAGGTTTTATATACCTCTTTGATGACTTCCTCCTTTATGGCCTCGGGTACTTTATTTGGAGGTTTTTATTTATTCTTTCCCTTCTCCACATCATCTTTTGCAACAATGTCCTTCTTAGGCTGACTTTAAGAAGGTGTATTATTTTGAGATTCCTTGGTAGGATTTCCATTTGGAAGGTTTGCAAGAACCTTTTTTCTTCAAAGATTTTATTTCTTTTGGAATTACATGATGGCATTCTATAGTTTGTTCTGATAGTCTTTTTTTTCCACTGATAACCTTTCATCATTATCCTACATAAATATATCATTTGCATCCATGAACTGATCGTGTTCTTCTTTGGTTAAAAACACCTTTGTTTCATCACCATCACAACAATGCATATTATCCTCAAAATTTTCATCAAAATTATCATTTACATTGTTTTTTTGAAAAGGAGGTATGATTTGTTGATCACCATGGTTCCTCTGGTCTCTTTGTCTGATCTTTGGGTCTGCTAGTCTTCTTTGATTTTTGGGTGGAAAATCATCCTACTCTCTAGTGTTAGGCTTATTATATAAGGACATCCTTTCCATGATTCTTTCCATAGTATTCATCATCAAATCAAATATCTCATCTGATGACTGTGAAGTTGAAAGTTGAGCCTTATCTTGAAATTTGTTCATGTCTCTGTCAGAATTATATTTGATCTTCCTTGAAGCCATTAGATTTACCTCAACTTCTATTGCATCACTCATCATATCATCTAGTGTATGAATCCATTAGATATTATTTCTCTTAACAACAAGGCAAAGTCATTGTCAAAAGAATCAACATATCTAAGTTGAGAAAATCTAGGAGGAGGTTTTACTTTAATAGGAATTGAATTGTAAACTTCCATAAATCTAGCTAAAAACTATTGTATTGTTTCATTAGGGGATCTCCTTATGTTGTTGTACTAAGTTATCAACTGAAGGGGTTTTTTCTTTTCACCCCACTTTGCAAGAAAATATGTTTCAAATGATGAAAAATCTTGAATACTTGCTATTGGAAGGGCTCTAAACCATTTCATGACCTCTCCTGCAAGGCTTTGTGCAAATAGTCTCACTTCGGAATCCTCATAATCTACTTCTTCTAGGTACACAAAAGAATTGAACCAGTCTAAGTGTTTTTGGGCTGACAAATTCTCTTCAACATCATATAATTTAATTTTTTTATTATAGTTCTAAGGTAAATCATGTAACTGAGCAGGTAGGAAAAGGGCTGAAAATATAGCTTCCATAGTTGCAGGAAGAACCTAAAGTGGCTGATTTTTTTGAGTAGGAATCACAATGAGTTTAATAGGGGTAACTCAGAGAAGCTCTTGGAATTTCTTCTCATCAAATATGATTTCATTCAAATTAGATTCAGATATGGTTATGAACAAAGTTTGTTCAAATTTCAAATGAAATTCAAGGTATTCAATGCTTGTCACTCCTTCTTTGGGTAAAGATAGATTTCTAAAGAGATAATAAACTGGGATTATTTTCTTTTCTTTTCTCTTGTGTACAATTTTTTTAGGATCAGACACAGGAATTATTGTTTCTGGGTCTGGATTTACTTTGGTATAAATTCTCCTGGGAGCCAGGATTTCTTATTCAAAACTACTTTATGCTACTGACATTTATTTAATGGAGTCACCAGGGTGAATTTGGGTTCATCCAATAAGGTGTCTGATTCACTATTACCCTCAGGAATCAAAACAAAATCTTTAGTCATTCTTTTCCCAGGGAAAATTTTCACTTTCGTTCCTTGGAAGTCGCGCCAAAATGTTAGCACTATGTAAATTTGTTTGGATGATAAAAAAAATGACAAAGGTAACCTACAAACCAATTTAGAGATGGGTACTAGCCTGCTCAAATCAGAGAGGGTTCTCTCCTATCACTTGGTCTCTAAAAGATAAGGTTTCTTTAACAAATCGGTGGCTAGGTTTTGTTGCTTTGAAAGGGTGTTTATTTTTTGTTGGAAATAAGGGGAGGGATATTTAGGGCTATGGAATCAAACTTCTGAAAACAAATGAAAAAACTAACTGGTAGGTAGAACTATCCATGGGATAAATGATAAATGAGGTAATGAGTCTGAGTTATAAATTGCAAATTTCAGAGTGTAATAAGAAAGGAAAACAGATAACTGCACCAGAGCATCAAATAAGATGAATTCTGACCTAGTTATGAAGAATTTAACACAGTTTAAATTGCTTAAGACGAGAGCATCACAAGATGAATTCTAGACTTTTAAATATCCAATTTAAACAGAAGACAGTGAAAATGAAATTAAGCACACATGAAATACATATAATGAAAGAAGAAAAATCTCATACTACCACCATTAGAATCTTTTCGTAGAAAATTCAGGACATCTACATGTGCATTCTATTCAGATTCAGAAAATTACATTCAAGTTCGAAATAGCTAAAATCGTTCCCTTGCACTTCTACCAAACTATAATAAAATTTGGAACTCCTAATATTCATACAAGTTGAGCTCCTTCGATTTGAAAACGATTACAATGATAGAAAAAGAGGAACCATTTCAGTTTTGAAACTGTTACAAAATATGAAGAAACTGTTCACAAAGTCTAGGAGTTTCGGATCATTCGGCAACTCAATATTTTTTCTTCACCATTCAACTCTACTTTGATCCTTCATATGATTCGATGTCCCTCACTGACATATGGACGTCGCTTACTAGGCCCTGGAAAACATCATTTTGTCTTACCCAATCAGACTATTTCCTTCCATTGAAAATCATAAGGAATGTCGTAATCTATCATTTCCTTTATTAGAATCTCCAAGTCAATACAAGAATCATATGACATGACTGGTAGTCCAAGCTTGACTACTTTGAATAGAATTAGAATCTCAAAATCTATAAGCAAATGATAAACTAAAGTAGCTCCTTTCAAACTCTCTTCTAGAGGTTCAAACTTGGAATGATCCATCATGGACTGAGTCAAATAAGTATTGTATTCTTCCTAGTCATATAACTTTCCCTTCTCATCCCAAAATGTTGGAAAACCTTTGATGAATAATTTTTCAAGTAAATCTTTGAACTCTTGTATACTCTGCTCCATCTACGCTACTTTAGTCTAAACTAATTTCAAAAGGTTATGTTTAGCTATAAACATCTTGGCCCAAAATCAATGTAGTTATGTCCTAAACTCCAATGGTTTGGAGGCCTGCAGTAGGAACAAATTTGAGCAAATTTATGGCATTTTGGGCCCATTCTGATGGCTTTTTGGCTAAGGTTTCATTCACCATAGTACAATTAGGTCTAGCTGTAATGGCTATGTTGTCTTTATCCTTGATGAAATTCAAATATTGTTTGAATTTGGCAGCTTCAACAACTCTAGATTCCCAAATGATATGCTTGGCCCCCTGTATTAGACATTTACCCCTTAACCTCACCTTCAATTTACTTATTCTCTCTTGCAAGACTTCATTCTCCTTTTGAAATTGAGTTATTATTTCATCCTTTGCATTAAATTCCTGCTTCAATTTCTCTATGCTTCCTTTCATTCCTTTGATTTCTCCTTCTTTCAAGCTAACTTGTGACATAGCCTAGACAATTTCTTCAGTAGTTGACCCGATTTATGTAGTAGGAGCTGAAACCACAACCCTTTTTAGAAATTTTGTCTGCTCTTGTGACCATGTCACCTTTTCTCGTTCTATCTACAACACCTTACCTTTGTAGTCTATAATCTCTTGACAAAGTATTTCTTTTTCTTGTTTCAGAACTACCAATTCTGTTTTTTATGGATGCTCTATAGCAGGCATTTTCAATCTCTTCTTCAATCTTTGAATTATTTTGTCTTTCTCATATAATGAAGATTTCAACCCTTGGGAACCCTCAGAATCCAACCTCTTAACCTGATTTTTCCAATCTCTGTTAGCTTCCTTTTCTTGTTTTAACTGTCCTTCTAATTTTGCTACCTAATATGACAGTTTTGAATTCTTCAATTTTAAACTCAACTGATCAGAATACAACATGTCACTAGTCTATTTGTGGAATTTGACCTTGTCTGGGGAGCTTATCTTGTCATATTTTATCTTTATCTCATAAATTTTGTCTTCTTCTGCAACTGCAATATTAAAGGTCCTCTTTTCAACATATTTTACTGTGAACAGAGAATATTCATGCTTAGAGACCCTTTCCACTTCAGGGACTAAATCCCTCATCACACCCAAAGTTGTATTTCCCTTATCAGCATACTGTTTTACCATATCTTCTCTAGACTGATAAAATGACTCAGATGTTTTATCAAAGATGTATTTCTTACTGCTAAAGGTTCTTGAGTTGCTTTCACTTTGGAGTTTATTTTCTTTTTCAACCTTTACAGCACTAGTACCACTTTCAACCATATCTAGATTTTCTTGATCTCTAGACTCTTCATCCTCTAAATCCACAATCTGAGTTGGTTGTGTAACCTTCATATTCTTTTTGACAACCTGTTGATCATCCATTTCCATAGCCTCTGAAATAATTCTCTTGTTGTAAACACTTGTCTTAGTAACTTTGATTATCAGCTTCTGAGGATCTTGTTGTGTTTGAATTGGTTGCAGGTGTTGGAGCCACCTTTGTTTTTTAGCCCATTATGAATTTTATTTCTTAATGCTCAAAATCAAAAGTTGGTTTCCATATTTTCCTTTATTTTTTCCAAAATTTCAGAAGTCTCATCACGCGAGAGGCGACGGTTATCATACTCTCAAGGCAAGTTATACTTTTCATTCAAATGATTTTTTCCCCTTTCTTACCTCGGGATTTCATATGTTAGGTGTTATAGATCACATAGTTCACAAGTATCGAAGAGCGAAATGGAAAAATAACCTTAATGTTTTACCTAGGTCAGTAGCGAGAATAAAGATTTTCTAAACTACGGCTAAGCATCGTCGGGATTTCGTGTCTCGGCATTTACTAACTTCAAAAGTCTTACCGTCGTAATCCTGATAGCTAAAACCATGAGACTCTTTCTTTAAGTAACCCAGGTTTGTGTTAAAGGTAAAAAGTTCAGTCGTGTTTAAACTCACTCGAGAATTCGCAACTCGGCATGTTTTCCCTCAAAAGCTACACCGTCAAAGCCCCGAGTCGCGAATTCATGATAAAGATAGAAACGTAATTATTTAAACACTTAATCTGGTTTTATCCCCCAATTTAATTAAATCATATCATCACAATCTCGCGATTTTGCAACTCGGCATATGAACCTCCCGGAAGCTATACCTTCGAAGCTCCGAGTCGCGAAGTCGTGATATAAATAACCATGATATTTGTTTGTTTTTTTAAACATGATTAATTAAACACTTAATCCTGGTTACATTTTTATTTAACCAAAGCTAAGTATCGCAATCTCGGGTTTTAGAGGCTGGAACGGTTAGAGTGAAAACTCCAGATGTAGCGAGTACCGAAATATTAATTAACGTTAATAAAACCTGATTAATTGAGCTAAACCAATATTTCCTATGATTTGATGCATGCACAGTCTATGAGGCAATCTTAATTTTTCCTTGCGCCAACTTGCGTTTCAAGCTGTCAAAATTTATGGCATTAATTAGAAACAAGGCGAATCGACACGTAGGGATTGGGTTTTTATTGCTAAATTATATTTAAGAATGATTTGACCATTGTGTTCCTGAAAATTACTGAGTTTTAAATGGCTGAATGTATACATCTATTATTTGTTATCGCAAATTCATTTCTACATTACATAGAGAAAAATTTCTCAGTGAACTAATTTATGTATGTATACATATTTTTATCGCAGAAGAGATAAAGCAGGACCCCCCACCATGGCCCCGCAAAAAGTGTCTAAAAACAATGTTGAGGTTTCGAGACAAGGTTAAGACAACATCTCTGATACTTCACCTTGAAGTGTCGACTCTGTCAAGACCTGATCGTTTGTTTCTAAGGTTCTACAGTCCGACTTAGTAGATTATTCATATGATTCCAGTGACAATGAAAAATATGACCTGACCACCAAATATAAGATCATCGTCCAAGTTGGAATGCATAAAGTAGTGGCTAGGCTACGACTGCTCCCTTACTATGATATGGTCTGGTGGGCATTAGACCATGTGGATATACCAACCAGAACCATCATCAATGAGCAGAAGGTCACTATTGGCACTTTCAGACCCGAACAACTTCGAGCTATGTACAAGTTTCCAACCGCGTCAAAGCTTAAATACAATTCCGAATTCTTGGAGAATTTCAAACAGAAGGAATGTGTGCAATATGAAAAGACTATGTCCAGTTTAATCAAAGATTGGGTCTCACACTCCGCGAAGTTCAGGGTGGATAGTAACGGTATATATTCAATAGCTTCTCTAGAACCACTGATCCAGGTGGATATCGGTGGCCACCCACCTTTTCCAAATGGCTCAAAATAGTTTTCTGGCCATTTTGGCAATTTACTATTTTTAGCAGGTTTTAACTTCCGGGGCCATTTTGAGGGCCTAAAAGAAGGTTTTTCAATATCAAGGTTCTCAATGATAGCCAAAGGAATGATTGATCCCCCAAAATTAATATCCTTGATGATACCTTTCCAACGAGCTATCACACGCCTAAAACGGAGATCGTATGCAAAAGTTACGACCCCGGGAAGTTGATGCACCAACTTACCCAAACGGGGCCCACATGAATTTTGGCGCTTCATCTCCTAGGGTTAGGTTTTTGGATGTATAGGAATTTTGGAATTCCCATCTATTGTAAAAAGGCATTCTGAGCCTCATTGTAATCATCTTCTTGCGAATGCGAGTAGCCGTCACATCTCTTCTCAGAGATAAGCTGCCACCATTCTAGCGAGTCTTTCACTCTGTATTTTTACAGTCTCTGTACATTTCTATGATTAATAGAAATCGTGTAT
>ML777120.1:200433-260028 GCA_009831015.1 Picea engelmannii
GTAATCATCTTCTTGCGAATGCGAGTAGCCGTCACATCTCTTCTCAGAGATAAGCTGCCACCATTCTAGCGAGTCTTTCACTCTGTATTTTTACAGTCTCTGTACATTTCTATGATTAATAGAAATCGTGTATTACTGTATATATATGTTTATGGTTTCATCTATGATACATTTATGTTATATTATTGAATATCTGCAATATCTCTGTGCATTTATTTATTATATCTCTGCTCTCATTTCGTGCCGAAAATAATCCGGATCAACCACAGTTCAAATATGTAGCTATGATGACCTAGAGATTATACGGGAGAGAGGAAACCACACATTTTTTCCTTCAGTGGGTTCCTCTAATACATTCATTCACCAAAGGTTGTTCCTTTGATGGGGCTAAAATACTGTCTGATAGCTTGACCAATCGAGCTACAAAGTATCGAGCACAGAGGGAGAGTGGAAAGATTGCTTCATTCTTTATGTCTGCGTACATTATGGACATCATGTATTTTCTAACACCATTTCCCTTAATGAGATGGAGTTGGACTCCATCAGAGGCCGATCCCATCCCCTTCTACCATTCAAAACTGTGGGAAAACAAAGCGGCAGATTTTGTGTATGAAATATTTAACTGGATAATGGTGTCATTGCATGTCACTATTTTAGGCCACCCACCACCCAGGATCTCGGACAATATAGCAATGAATCTGAGCAATATAGACGATTGGTATGTAGAAGAAAAATTCTCATATCTCATAGTTTTCGGGGCTTCTATTCCCCTGCATGCATTACCATTATTCATACCTGATAATCTAGCTTGTCATGAGGTTGCTAGGAAAACCGTAATAAGTGGCATAAGAAAGGAGCTTAAGGGATATTCAAAGAAGGTATGGCCACCTTTTCCTATTCATTTAAATTCATATTCTTTGTTAGATTTTGGGCATGTTAAATATAAGGCAGCAACCCTGGAAGACCTAAAATTGGTTGATATTGAATTCAAGAAGCATGATCCATAAAGGGTCATAAGTAATCACTTGGCCAGTTACAGACTCAAAAAGTTCGAACATGAAAATTCACCCTCGGATGAAATTTTCTGAGGTGCAAGATCTTATGCCGAGGTTTTGGCTCGGATACAAGCCTTGGCACCTGAAAAGAGGGTCGATGTTCTAAAATTCCAAGAACATCGATGCAGTTGTCTTTTTGTAGTATTGCGGGGTGAGAATCCAAGTACAAAAGAGGTGAAGCAAAAAGAATTTGAAGGCTCCAAAGATGTGGCACCTAGCCAAGAAAAACACTAGGACGAGGAAGAGAAAACTAGGAGTCTGAAACCAGAGATAAAGACTCCCGAGCCGTCGAAAAAGTAGACTCCAATTACTACTCCAGGACAGCTAGCTAAGCAAATCGGAGATCCCATCGCCTCCATTACTCCCTTGTAGTCAACTCAGGGAAACATAGATGCAGGGTGGATTTTAAATGAAGAATTGAGACCTATAAGGATGGATTAGTTCCCTCCAAATGAGTTCTTTCTCGATAAGAAGAGAAAGGCTATAGTAAAAAGAGAATTATATTAGGTAGAGGGATCAACAGCCAAGAAGTTCAAGGTGTTGACCGATGGGAAAGACAAGAGGAATGAAGAGTTTGTGACAAAAATAGCCAGGAAATTAGGGGTGTATGCTACAACAAACCAATTTTTAGTCGAGGTTTTGAAAAATCATCCGAAGCGAAAAAATTGCCTCATCAAAACCTTAGAAGCTAAACTAGCCACATCAGAGGAGGTTTCCAAGGACCAGGCAAGCACAGGATAGAACAAGCAAGGTTGGCCGATAAAAAGGAGATAGAGCTGCTCAAAACTAAGCTCGAACAAGCAGAGCTGGTAGCTCAGACTGGTCAGATACAAGTGGGCCAGCAAAAAGACTTGATTGAACAGCTACAGGCTAGAGTGGAAATCACCGAAAGTAAAGTTATAAATATCTAGATGTTCCAGTCCCAGGCGATGGAGATTTGGAGCAGGGTTTCTATGGCCCAATGAAGTTTACTCACCAAGGTAGAGATAATTCGGGAAAACTACTTACTCATTGATCAAGTATTGGAAAATTTATCTGTTAGAGAAAGAGAAGCTGGAGAAGCTTGAGTCACATTTCAAGAGGCTGTAATAGCTACAAACAACATGGAATCGGGAAGTACTCCCAGGTTTTCCATTTCGGAGCAGACCAAAGGAACTATTTTATTGAAAGAATTGGAGCACAGTATATCAGAAGGTAAACTGCAAGCCAAGAAGGTAATGAAATCCTTTGAAGAGGCTTTTGGTTTTATAGACAGTAATCTGTTAAGTATTGATAGCAAAGGAAATGCTGAGACATTGAGTCAAATGAATATAGCGAAAATCTTACTTGATATAAACGAAAAAGAAGAAAGAGATTCGACTGAAATCTCACAAGTAACTATGGCAGACATAGCTCAAATAGATAAATGTATGATTAAACCAAGTGTGCAATTGTGCACTATTGACATCCTAGACCGACAGATGGAATAAAGGTTTCCATAATTAGCATGAGATTGTTACTCTTTTGAGGCCAATTGTCAAGCGGAACCGTCAAGGTTGATATCTCGGCTGGTGGAAAGATGTGTCGCTTGTACCGGGCATGCGAGAGAGAAATCTTCTGGTACCAAATAAAGACAAAGATAAAGAAATGAAACGATTGATCTCCTTCTTGTTGTAACTGAAAATCCTAGAACGATTGAGATTCCATCATATGTAAATCTTTATAAATATACAATAGAAGGAAGGAACAAAGGTTGGACCTTTTTGGGTCGATTGTAATAGAGGTTTTCTATCTTAAGAGTTAATATAAATAAAATCCGAAGATTCTCAGTTCCATCAAGACTGTGTTATGAGTTTGTTTCCTTGTATCTCATATTTCATTTCATTTCATATATGTATCTGATGAATGTTTCACTATAATTTAGTACAACCTCTACTATAGTGAATGAATTATAGTTTTCTATATTGTTTACTATTTTTCCTTTGTACCAGCTATCAACAGGTATAAGACCAGTCAACACTTTAGATTTCTATATATATATATTATTCTTCATCGGGTTATTTCCTCATCTTTTTCTTCTTCTGTTTATAAGTGAGATTCTCCCTTGATAGGAGCCTTACATGATAAACAACTTAATGTTTTCTCCCACCTCATACATCTCTATTTAAAATATAACTCAGTTATGGGAAAGGGCCTTTGGTTTGGACCCTATTTTCACTACTAGAACTATAAACTCTCCTTTATATGATCGAAATTGAGAAAACTTCTAAAATTCCTCTGAGATTTTCTTATCATTTTGTTCCTCTATGACTATCCCTGTAACAAGACAACCTAATATCGAACCCGGACTTTCAGATCAAACACATATTGACTTAAATCTTTTTGATACTATTATTAAAACAACCACTACCCAGGTTGAACTCGAACATTCATGGGCAACGATTGAATGGGATATAAACATCCAGGAACAGTTGGAAGCTAGGCAACGTCAACCCAGAAATCATCCCTAGATTCCCTTGCCGAAGGTTGATATTTCTTCTTTCTTTAACCCTTAATCACTTTCGGATGCCTAGACACTGTACTTCCAAGCCTTAAGTACAGACTCTAGAACAACATATTTTTTGTGCCGTTTCTGGGGAACAAAGTTACAAAATCTTTTTCCCTGGGAAAACGACATTGTTTTTCATTGAAAGTGACACCCTTTGATAGTGAACAAAGAGTGCACAACTTTTAAAGGATTTCCAATATTTCACTTGGTGACTCCATGATTAATAAGCTGGCATCCATATGAAGGAATACTAGGAAAAAACCTGATGGTAAATAGACCACACCCATTACCAATCCTGAGAAGATTTTAAAGGCGAGAGGCTCTCTTAAGCCGACCCCTACAATCTATCAGCCTAAATATCCACAGCTAAAAACCAAGAGTTATTTTGAACCTTCGACTTCATGCAGCCCTCTCTTCGACACTAAGGATCTAACATCAAAATTCTCCGAAGTTAGAAGTGAAACCTGTCCAATAACCCCTGTAGAACATAAAGGAAAAAGTCTTGTAGAAAATTTATCTACTGTCGATATATCGTCGACTCTTCAGTTGAATTTTTTGATCTCACATGGTCTCAAAGAATACTTCACACATCCATCTTCCACACCCGTTGGATCCCCTAACTACATATCTTGCAAGTCTGAAGAGCCAAGCCCTCACATCCCTTACCAGTCATCCTCATATTTTTCACCCCGCGAAGAAAGTAAAGATTCACTTTTAATCTTCCAAAACCCCCTTTACAACTTTCCACTAATAACGATGGCAACCACCGGAGGAGAAGGTGGATGTGCTCCTAGGGGAGGATCTAGAGGCCAAGGGCCTGCCCCCCTCCCAGAGTGTTTGCGAAAGTAGAAACAAGATACGCTCCCTTGGTATTGCCCGTTCCTATGCACGACCTTCCCGAAAATTATATAAAAAATTTGCCAAAATTCACTGAGGAAGGAGATTTGACCGCAACTGAACACATAAATTTCTTTGATCAATTCACAGACATCCTAGGTCTCAAACATGAAGACGTGTATTCAAGGCTTCTTGTCCAAACCTTCGAAGGTTAGTTCCGAACTTGGTTTCGGAGTCTACCTACAGGATCTATCTTGTCCTATGATGCCTTGGAAGATGCTTTCCTTAGACAATGGGGCGAAAGAAAGGACCACCTATATTATTTAACTAAGTTTGGGTCTTTAAGAAAAAAGAATTCAGAAACAGTTATGGATTTTATTCAAAGATTCAACAAGCTGTATAACAAAATCCCAGCTGAGGTTAAACCTTCCCAACCTGTAGCCAAAGTAACTTTTGTGGGGGCTTTCGAACCATATTTTGCACTTCTTTTATGAGAAAGAAGGGGATCTACTCTAAACTAAATGCAAGATGACGCTGTATAAATTGAGTCAAATATGATGGCTTCTGGTAAGTTAAAAGCTAAAGTAGAAACGAGAAACCGAGAAACTAGATGCTTTAGAGAACAAGCAGGGTCGTCAGGGTCTAATATATACACATATGACAAAGTAGACGATATGGCCAGGGTAATTAAGGAACTATCTAATAAGATATCCAGAATGGAACTAGAATAGGATAAAGTTGATTCTTTCACAAAAAAGGATTTCAAGAGGAATCCCAATCCCCCAAACCAGCAAAGATAGATAAAAAATGAAGATCAGAAAATACAAACTCCCCTAAAGAACAAAAATTTTATAGGATCGAATGATCTCCAAGGTTTCAGAGATTTAGATGAGGAAGTCACAAACTTGGGTGATGACTGCACACAACCTTATCTGACTAGAGAGGATTACGAAAAATCTTTAAACACTCAAAAATTGTCTGTTAAGGGTGAAGAAAGAGATCATACTGACCTGTGTAGCTATCAAGAAGAAACCGATATGATAATGGCTGAGGTCCAACCTAAGTACAATTTGAGATCTAAGAGTAAGCCCATTTCAACTACTCAACCTAAGAAAATTCTCCCAAGAGGTCAAACTTATGAGCCTACTACAAAAGAAACCTTGCTACCTAACAACAAAGCGAAAGTAGTAAACACACAAGAACCTGTGGTGGGAAAAGTTGAGACCCAAACACAAGGAACCGAAACAACTAATGCAATTACACCTTCAACCAAGATCATGAGTAATAAAGAGGTCCAGACAAATAAGTTGGAAAAGAAGGATCCGGAAGTCCCAACTAGAGAAACAGAAAAGGTGAGCGAAGCTTTCAGTTTCAAAAATGAGATAAATAAAATTAAAATACCAATTCCTCTGGTAGAGTTAGTGAAAAACCCAGTTTATCGAAAGCAAATTACGAAAGTGATAGGTGTTTCAGAGCCAGAAATCCAATCTAACATTTTGAACCTGGAAGATGATAAGCCCAACATCACTTTTGGTCCACATTTTGAAGGGGCCAAAGACTCTGTTGCTCCCTTTTATATCACCTTAAATGTATACGATCAACTGCTACATAATTGCATGCTAGACTTCGGAGCCTCCCATAACGTGATTCCTAAAATTATTATGGACAAATTGGGTCTCTAGATCACCAAACCTTACGAATATCTTTACTCTTTTGATTCAAGAAGAGTTAAATGTATGGGAATGATAAAGGATTTAGTAGTCACCCTGGCACAAGTCCCAGTCAAGAGAATCTTGATGGATGTGGTCATTGCTGATATTCTCCCCAAGT
Organism: Picea engelmannii; assembly: GCA_009831015.1. Taxonomy (NCBI): domain Eukaryota; kingdom Viridiplantae; phylum Streptophyta; class Pinopsida; order Pinales; family Pinaceae; genus Picea; species Picea engelmannii. Next base: position 206,683 of record ML777120.1, read on the forward strand.
ACGGCTTACTATTGTCTAGGTCATGGGGAGCCAAGCTGGGGGGTTCTCTTCAACTAGATATGACCTTCACCATAATTCTTGTGTTTGGTGGGTAATTTACTTAGTTGTACAGGGAGACGAGGTTAGCATATACAGTTAGCGATCCTCAAAATCCGAACAATTTCCCTATTTACATTGCAGATCAAGATTTAGGAAATTGTATCTTATCTTTTGATGAAGGTTTAGATGGTTGTACAGAGGAAAAAAATATAGAGCATGAAGATTCAAGTTACATGACCGAGGATATGTGTAGCACCGATATCTGGAAAATGTTTTTCGACGGTGCCTCTTCTTGCGAAGGGGCTGGTGCAGGAGTGCTTTTTGTGGTGCATGAAGAAAAGTTCGTTGTTCTTTTTCTTACAGACTGCAATGGGATATAGATTATACTAACAACGTATGTGAATACAAAGCCTTGGTCTTAAGATTAGAAGCTGCTAGGAAGCTAAAAATAAATAACCTATAGGTATACAGAGATGCAGAGTTAATAGTCAAACAAATAAATCGATAGTATCATGCCAAGCATCCCAGATTAAGATCATACAGGAATTGTTCCTGGGATTTGATGGAAAAAATTTTCTCATCTGTAAATTTCCACTTTATCCCACATGCAGAAAACTTACTTGCTAATACATTAGCTAAAGCGTCTTCAACTTTCACTCCTCCTACAACCTTTAAATTGAAGTATCACATAGAGATAAGACACAGACCATCTATACCAGATAATATCCAACACTGGCAGGTTTTTGAGGATGATGAACAAATTAAGAAGTTTCTTGAAGCAATAGGTGAATTTTCCGAAACTCATGCAGATCAACAAAATCAGAATGACTAGATATGGATCATGCAAGAAGGGGAGGACCCTCAAGCTTTCCAAGACAAAATTGCAAATGATCGCATGCTGGTCCTAATAAATAACCATATTTCGAAAGGACTGATCCCTCTGGAAAGACAGTTTGATCAAAACGACAAACCTGTAAAATCCACCTTACAACCCCAACCAGAAGAGGTTGAGGACTGTGACATAGGAACCAAAGAAGAATCTAGGATGGTTAAAATATCTAAACTCCTCCCCCCTGAAATAAAGGAGAAATATAAGGACCTACTCAAACAATTTAAATACGTTTTCACCTGGTCTTACGATGAGTTAAGAACTTACGACACTACCGTGATCGATCACAAGATACCTTTAAAGTCTAGGGTCAAACCTTTTAGACAAAAGCTTAGGCAGATCAACAACATTTTATTGCCTGTGGTCGAGAGAGAAGTGAAGAAACTTTTAGAGGCAAAAATTATAGTACCTCTAATATATTCCAATTGGGTGGCAAATCTGGTCCTGGTCAGAAAAAAGAGTGGGGAAATTAGACTATGCGTAGATTTCAGAAATTTAAATAAGTCCTCTCTTAAAGACAACTATCCACTGCCTAAAATGGATCATGTGCTAGAAAGGGTAGTTGGGGAAAATAGAATGTCTATGATTGACGGTTTCTCTAGATATAATCAAATCACCATGAATGAACAATATAAAGAAAAAACATCTTTTACCACCCCTTGGGGTACGTTCATGTATGATAAAATGCCTTTTGATTTGATGAATGCAGGAGCCACATTCCAACTCACTATGGACATCGCTTTCATCAGAGAGAGGGATAAGTTCGTAGTCATCTATCTCAATGATTTAACTATTTTCTCCAAATCTGACGAAGAGCATTTGGTACATCTTAAACAAACATTCAAAAAATGTCGCAGGTTTGGTCTATCCTTAAACCCCAAGAAATCACACTTTGCCATGCAAGAGGGTAAATTATTGGGTCATGTTTTATCTAAGGATGGAATTAAGATTGATCCTAAGAGGGTTGAAGCGATAGACACTATAAAAATTCCTAGAAATGTAAATGAAATTCAATCTTTCTTAGGAAAAATAATTTTTTTACGAAGATTTATCCCAAATTTCGCTAAAATTGTAAAATTGATCACAGATATGCTGAAAAAGAACAACAAAGTAAAGTGGACAACAGAGGCCAAAGTGTCTTTCACACACATTAAGAAATTCATAGCCGAGGCACCTGTATTGGCAAGTCCTGATTATCTGAAAGACTTTCTTATTTTCTCATTTTCCTCTGAACACACGATTTTTGTGGTGCTCCTCCAAAAGAACGAAGAGGGTTTCAAACAACCGATCACCTTTTTTAGCAAGATCCTCAAAGACGCAAAAATTAAATATGATATAATAGAAAAACAAGTGTACGCCATGGTAAAAGAACTAAAGGAATTTAGAACATATGTATTACACTCCAAGATCATTGCATATGTACCGACCAGTTCTGTGAAAGATATTTTGGTACAACCAGACAGTGATGGGAAAAGAGGACGATGGCTGGCCAAGATTCAAGAATTTGACCTGGAAATCATACCTACTAAATTGATAAAAGGACAAGGCCTGGCCAAAATTTTGGCTGAATCAAATCTCAGAGCTCTGGATATAAACTGCCTATAGGGATATAAGGAAAATGTGAACATGAATGAGATTGATGAACCAATAAGTGCAATTAAGATTGAGGAGAAGTTTGTATCATCAGAATGGTATAGAAACATAGTATCCTACCTGATGACTCTAAAATTCCCAAGTGAACTATCACCATCAAAAGCCAGGACTTTAAAGCTTCATGCAGTTAAGTATTGTATCGCTGAAAATAAACTATATTGGAAAGACCCGCTTAGTTTCTTGTTAGTCTGCTTAGTCGAATCGGAAACAGAAAGGGTTATAAGGGAATTTTATGAAGGAGTTTGTGGAGGACATCATGCTTGGAGGGCCACAACTTACAAAATCTTGAGGGCTGGGTATTACTGGCCAAAACTCTTTTCAGACATTAACGCCAAGGTCCGAGCATGTAACCCTTGTCAGCTATTTGCAGGTAAACAGAAACTCTCGGTGCTATGTTTAGTTCCGATCAAAACTAAGACCCCTTTTCAACAATCGGGGCTAGATTTTATAGGAGAGATTAATCCAAATTATAGCGCCCAACACAAGTGGATCTTAACTGCCACAAAATACTTTACTAAATGGGTGGAAGCTATTCCAACTAAAAGGGCAACTGACTTGGTGGTAATAGATTTCTTAGAAGACAATATCTTGTCAAGATTTGTCTACCCCCGAAAGATAGTCACGGATAATGCCCAGGCTTTCAAATCTATGGCTATGATCAGCTTCTGCCAAAAGTATAATATCATTCTTGTTCATTCTACAACGTACTACCCCCAAGGAAATGGACTGGCCGAGTCATCTAACAAGAGCTTGATCAATATAATTAAGAAAGTGTTGATGAAAACAAAGAGTCTTGGCATGTACATTTAAAGTATGCTTTGTGGGCGAATCGCATAGTCACTAAAAATTCTATCGGCATGTCTCCTTTTCAGATGGTATATGGGATAGATGCGGTGTTACCTATAAATTTAGCACTCCCCGTGATGAAATTGTGGCAAGAACAGAAAGAAGAACCTAATCATGTCACCAGGAGTATAAACCAACTAATCGAGGTTCAACAGCTGATGGTCGAAGTGGATGAAAGGATGTTGAAGTATTAGGATGACATGAAGGCATTATTCAATCATAGGGAAAAGGACAGATATTTCCTCCCAGGTGATTTAGTACTAAGATGGGATGCAAGGAGGGAAGAAACAACGAAACATGGTAAATTTGATCACCTCTGGTATGGGCCATTCAGAGTCTCAACTCTCGAAGGAAAAAATTCTTTCCTACTAGAAAATTTAGATGGTGAAATCCTCAATGCCCCTGTCAACGAGCATTATCTGAAGAATTATATGGCACAAACAGTCGCCAAAAAAGAAAAAAAGAAGTTGATGATGTGTATATTTATATATAGAATTTTTTTACATATATGTATATTTTTCATTTATGCATTGTTATTCTGATTTTCTTTTTCTTTTGTGAATTTTCGACACCTTTCAGATAGCCTCGATAACCTTCGTATTTTCCTTTTACATGATTCCAGCTGCAAACAAAATGAGCAGAAGAAGTAAACAAAAATTTGGGTGTCATAAATAAATTGGCTTAAATAGGTGATACCAAAGATTTTTTGATATTTTGCAAAGAAAATGAAACGGTAAGGTAAAGGTGAGATTTCCTAAAAGACTTGTTCCGAAGGGCTATCAAAGAAAACCGAGATAACCTCATTCAAATAGCAACATCATCTGAACTAATAAATAATAGAACATTTCCATGGTTAATCGTTTATGAAAGAATAAGACGAAATAAACAAGTAACTCAAATTAAAGCAGTCAGTCAAAATAAAGCACCCCCGAAAAAGATTTTCAAGAGTCAGTTTTGATTTTTTTACCTCTGTTTTTCAGTCCATAAATCTCTATCTGTCACTCTTTTCTATTTTTGGGTTTAGCCTTTAAAAAGTCAGTATCTTTCCTTTTTCGCATACGTAGGGAGAAGAGATTACGTTTCAACCTCGAGAGATTCAACGAAGATTGTGGAAAGAAAGCGGGTATTCACAACTCCTCTGTCCCTTGCTAAACAAAGTGATCCTGACTTTCCTAGGTTTTTCAACAGTTTCGGAGGATTGAGGCTTTATCAAATAGAACACCCCCCAAAAAAGTTATTTTTCCCTTTCTCCCTGTGAATGAAGGTGTTGTGAAAGTTAAAGGAAGGTTGGTACTGAGTAATCAAAGTAAGTTGACAGACCCATAATGCAAAATATTACATAGATATCAGCCCTGATACAAACTGATTGCCCCCATCTTCGCGCTCTAAAAAATAAAATTATCAGACAGGTGGTGAAAGGAAATTAAGAAATGATTTCCCCCATCTAGTCCAAGAGATGATGAAAGGAAATTCAGAAATGATCTCCCTCGTCTCATCCTTTAAATGCACAAATATATTCCGAAGTGGTGAAAGGAAATTCAGTAAAGAGGGCTAGATAACTTCATTGGGGTACTGAACAGGCTCATTGGCAGTGAAGCAATATCTGATATATCTGTAAGGCTGTTATACATGAATATCACTCTACTATGGTAACCAATTCTTTTTAAAGCCTGATCTACATCCCAAGTTCAAATAGGGCTTCCTGATTAAAAACATATAATTTTCTTCTTTTAAAGCAAGCCAATAGCCACAAGATCTATTGGTTCTCCTAGGATTGTTTTGATTATCTCAAGGCAGATCTGAATTCAATAATGGGAAAGAGAAAGTCATGAAAGGGACTACAGCTAAGTTTAAAAAGTATCTAAGTTTTGAAGAGTTTTTCAAAGGTAAAAAACGAAATCCCTTTCCCTTCAGTAGCCTGTCCTCAAGAAATTGTTTTCTAGATTAAATCCATTGACTCCATTTACCCAATATTGGCATGTGGTCTACTATTCTTCCCGTCTTATAGGAAAACATGATACCTAGCTAGAGCCTATGTTGGAGCCGCCTTTGTTTTTTAGCCTGTTTTGAATTTTATTTCTTAATGCTCGAAATCGAAAGTTGGTTTCCATATCTTCCTTTATTTTTTCCAAAATCTCAGAAGTCTCATCACATGAGTGGCGATGGTTATCATACTCTCAAGGCGAGTTATACTTTTCGTTCAAATGATTTTTTCCCCTTTCTTACCTTGGGATTTCGTATGTCAGTTGTTATAGATCACATAGTTCACAAGTCCCGAAGAGCGAAATGGCGAAATAACCTTAAAATTTTACCCAGGTCAGTAGCGAGAGTAAATATTTTCTAAACTACGATTAAGCATCGCCAGGATTTCGTGTCTCGGCGTTTACTAACTCCAAAAGTCTTACCGTTGTAATCTCGATAGCTGAAACCTCGAGAATATTGTTTTAAGTAACCCAGGTTAGTGTTAAAGGTAAAAAGTTCAGCCGTGGTTAAACTCAGTCAGAAATTCGCAACTCGACATGTTTTACCTCAAAAGCTACACTGTCAAAGCCCCGAGTCGTGAAGTTGCGATAAAGATAGAAACGCAATTAATTAAACACTTAATCTAGTTTTATCCCCCAATTTAATTAAATCATATCATCGCAATCTCGCGATTTCGCAACTCGGCATACGAACCTCCCGGAGGCTATACCTTCAAAGATCTGAGTCGCAAAGTCGCGATATAAATAACCACGATATTTGTTTTTTTTTTAAACCTGATTAATTAAACACTTAATCCTGGTTACATTTTTATTTAACCAAAGATAAGTATCGCATTCTCAGGTTTTAGAGGCTGGAACGGTTAGAGTGAAAACTCCATATGTAGTGAGTACCGAAAGATTAATTAACAATAATAAAACCTGATTAATTGAGCTAAACGAGTATTTCCCGTGATTTGATGCATGCATAGTCTACGAGGCAATCTTAATTTTTCCTTGTGCCAACTTCCGTTTCAAACTGTCAAAATTTATAGCATTAATTAGAAACAAGGCGAATCGACAAGTAAGGATTGGGTTTTTATTGCTAAATTATATTTAAGAATGATTTGACCATTCTGTTCCTGAAAAGTACCAAGTTTTAAAAGGTCAAATGTATAGATCTGTTATTTATTATTGCAAATTCATTTCTACATTACACAGATCAAACTTTCTCAACGAACTAATTTCTGTATGTATACATATTTTTATCGCAAAAGAGCTAAACCAGGATCCCCCGCCATGGCCCTGCGAAAAGCGTCTAAAGCCAACATTGAGGTTTGGGGACAAGGCTTAGACAACATCTCTGATACTTCATCTCGAAGTGTCGACTCTGTCAAGACCTGTTCGTTTGTTTCTAAGGTTCTATAGTCTGAATTGGTAGATTATTCGGATGATTCCAGTGACAATGAAAAAGACAACCTGACCACAAAATATAAGATCATCATCCAAGATAGAATGCATAAAGTAGCGGCCAGGCCATGACTGCTCCCTTACTATGATATGGTCCGGTGGGCATTAGACCATGTGGATATACCAACCAGAACCATCATCAACGAGCAAAAGGTTACTATTGGCACTTTCAGACCCGGACAAATTCAGGCTATGTACAGGTTGCCAACCGCGTCAAAACTTACATACAATGTTGAATTCTTGGAGAATTTAAAATAGAAGGAATGTGTGTAATATGACAAGACTATGTCCAGTTTAATCAAAGATTGGGTCTCACACCCCGTGAATTTCAAGGCAGACAGTAACGGTATATATTCAATAGCTTCTCTGGAACCACAGTTCAAATATGTAGCTATGATGACCTGCAGATTATATGGGAGAGAGGACACCACACATTTTTTCCTTCAGTGGGTGCCTCTAATAAATTCAATCAACGAAGGTTGTTCCTTCGACTGGGCTAAAATATTGTCTGATAGCTTGACCAGTCGAGTTACAGAGTATCGAGCACAGAGGGAGAGTGGAAATATTGCTTCATTCTTTATGTCTGTGTACATTATGGACACTGTGTGTTTTCTAATGCCATTTCCCTTAATGAGATGGAGTTGGACTCCATCAGAGGCTGAGCCCATCCACATCTACCATTCAAAACTGTGGGAAAACAAAGCAACAGATTTTGTGTATGAAATATTTAACTGGGTAATGGTATTGCTGCATGTCACTATTTTTGGCCACCTACCACCCAGGATCTTGGACAGTATAGCAATGAATATGAGAAATATAGCCGATTGGTATGTAGAAGTAGAATTCTCATATCTTAGAGTTGTCGGGCCTTCTGTTCCCCCGCATGCATTACCATTATTCATACCCGATAAGCTGGCTTGTCGTGAGGTTGCTAGGCAAACCATAATCGGTGGCATAAGAAAGGATCTTAAGGGATATTCAAAGAAGGTATGGCCACCTTTTCCTATTCATTTAAATTCATATTCTTTGTTAGATTTTGGGCATGCTAAAGCTGAGGCAGTATCCCTGGAAGACCTAAAATTGGTTCATATTCAATTCAATAAGCACGATCCGCAAAGGGTCGTAAGTAATCACATGGCCAGTTGTGAACTCAAAAGGTTTGAACACGCAAATTCACCCTCGGATGACATTTTTCGAGGCGCAAGGTCTTATGCCAAGGTTTTGGCTCGGATACAAGCCCTGGCACCTGAAGAGAGGACCGATGTTCTAAAATTCCAAGAGCATCGACACAGTTGTCTTCCCGTAGTATTGCGGGGTGAGAATCCAAGTACAGCAGAGGTGAATAAAAAAGAAGCCGAAGGATCCAAAGATGCAGCACCTAGCCAAGAAAAACACCAGGACTGGGAAGAGCAAAGTAGGAGTCCAAAACCAGAGATAAAGACTCCCAAGCTGCCAAAAAAGCAGACTCCAGTTACTACTCCAGGACAGCCAGCTAAGAAAATCAGAGATCCCATCGCCTCCATTACTCCCTTGCAGTCAACTCAGGGAAACATAAACGCAGGGTGAATTTTAAATGAAGAATTGAGACCTATAAGGATGGAAGAGCTCCTTCCAAATGAGTTCTTTTTCGATAAGAAGAGAAAGGTTGTAGTAAAAAGAGAATTCTATCAGGAAGAGGGATCAACAGCCAAGAAGTTCAAGGTGTTGACCGATGGGAAAGACAAGAAGAATGAAGAGTTTGTGACAAAAATAGTCGGGACATTAGGGGTGTATGCTACAACAAACCAATTTTCAATCGATGTTTTGAAAAATCAGCTAAAGAGAAAAAATCACCTCATCAAAACCTTAGAAGCTAAAATAGCCACAACAAAGGAGGCTACCAAGGACCAGGCAAGCATAGGAATAGAACAAGCAAGGCTGGTCGATAAAAAGGAGATAGAGCTGCTCAAAACTAAGCTCAAACAAGTAGAGCTAGTAGCTCAGACCGGTCATATACAAGTGGGCCAAAAAAAAGACTTGATTAAGCAGCTACAGGATAGAGTGGAAATCATCAAAAGTAAAGTTATAAAAATCGGGATGTTCCAGTCCCAGGCGATGGAGATTCGGAGCAGTGTTTTTGCAGCCCAACGAAGTTTACTTGCCAAGGTAGAGATAATTCGAGACAACTGCTTACTCATTGATCAAGTATTGGAAAATTTATCTGTCAGAGAAAGAGAAGCTGGAGCAGCTCGGGTCACATTTCAAGAGGCTGTAATAGCCACAAACAACAGGGAATCAGGAAGTACTCCCAGGTTTTCCATTTCGGAGCAGACCAGTGGAAATATTTTATTGAAAGAATGGGAGCACAGTATATTAGAAGGTAAATTGCAAGCCAAGAAGGTAATGAAATCCTTTGAAGAGGCTTTTGGTTCTATAGATGGTAATCTGTTAAGTATTGATAGTGAAGGCAATGCTGAGACATTGAGTCAAATGAATATAGCAAAAATCTCGCTTGATATAAAGGAAAAATAAGAAAGAGATTCGGTCAAAATCTCACAAGTAACTATGGAAAACATAGTTCAAATAGATAAATGTATGATTAAACCAAGTGTGAAATTGTGCGCTATTAACATCGTAGACCAACAGATGGAAGAAAGGTTGCCACAATTAGCCTAAGATTGTCACTCTTTTGAGGCCAATTGTCAAGCATAACCGTCAAGGTGTATATCCTTGCTGGTGGAAAGATGTGTCACTTGTACTGAGCATGTGAGAGGGAAAGCTTTTGGTACCAAATAAAGACAGAGATAAAGAAATGAAATGATTGATCTCCTTCTTGTTGTAACTGAAAATCCTAGAACGATTGAGATTCCATCATATGTAAATCTGTATAAATATACAATAGAAGGAAGGAACAAAGGCTGGACCTTTTTGGGTTGATTCTAACAGAGGTTTTCTATATTGAGAGTTAATATAAAGGAAATCCGAAGATTCTCAATTATGTCACGACTGTGTTATGAGTTTGTTTCCTTGTATCTCATATTTCATTTCATTTCATATATGTATTTGATGAATGCTTCGCTATAATTTAGTACAACCTCTACTATAGTGAATGAATTCTAGTTTTCTATATTGTTTACTGTTTTTCCTCTGTACCAGCTATCAGCAGGTAAGACCAGTCAACACTCTAGATTTGTATATATATATATTTTATGCTTCATCGGGTTGTTTCCTCATCTTTTTATTCTTCTATTTATAAGTGAGATTCTCCCTTGATAGGAGCCTTACATGATAGACAACTTAATGTTTTCTCCCACCTCATACATCTCTATTTAAAATATAAATCAGTTACAGGAAAGGGCCTTTGGTTTTCACCCTATTTTCACTACTAGAACTGTAAACTCTCCTTTATACGACTGAAATTGAGACAACACCTACAATTCCTCTAAGATTTTCTTATCATTATGTTCCTCTATGACTCTCGCTGTAACAAGACAACCTAATATTGAACTCGGACTATCAGATAAAACACATATTGCCTTAAATCTTTTTGATACTATTCTTAAAACAGCCACTACCTGGGTTGACCTCAAACGTTCATGGGTAGCGATTGAATGGTATATAAACATCCAAGAACAGATAGCAGCTAGACAACGTCAACCCAGAAATCATCCCTAGCTTCCCTTGCCGAAGGTTGATATTTCTTCCTTCTTTACCCCTTACTCACTTTCAGATGCCTAGACACTGTACTTCCAAGACTTAAGTACAGACTCTAGAACAACAACAGGGTTCCTTCCACTTGTTGTGATTGAATTGGCTGTAGGGTTTCTTCTATATCAACACAGACCTCTAGATTTTCCATCTTATTAAAACCCTCAACATATTCATGCTCATAAGGAGCATTTTTGTTCATCTGGCCTCTTTTGGATATGATCTAGTGTGGATCATATCTTCTTCTCTATAACTGTGAAAAACCAAACTCTGTGATCTTTGCTTGAACCTGAGATAAACAAGATCTATATTTGACAATAAAGGAGCCAATGACAAAAGGGAACTTAAGGGTGGAGGCTCTGTGAAGCTTTAGGAAATGATTTTTTTTAGATGTAATTCTCTACCTCATGAATTCAAGGGAAAATATTCTAGGAGTTAAAAAAATAGGCAATAGGTAAGGGGATTCATGACAACCATAAACCCAGATTAATGTTGAATTCATAAATAATACCCAATATCCCACTATGTTCTCTGGATTTGGTTGTAGATAACTTCTCATATCATCCAAAACTCTAGGTAGGCTGGTATTGAAAATCAAAATATAAACTCTGGACATGAATTTGTTGATGAAGATAAGTAATGTAATTCTTTTACATTCAGTTGACACAAATGATGCTTCAGGAAATTCTCTTTTGTTGGTTGCTAGGAAAATTTTCAACAAATAGGTATAGTATCTAAAATGTATCAGGGAGCGAAAAAAAACTAGTTTTTTATGGATAGTATCAGCTAGGAATTTATCAAAGTTGATACAGACTGACAAAGTAGACTCTGACTTAAAAAGGGTCAAAAGGAAACGGAGCATGACTTCAACCACATATTTGTCCTTGTCTAAACCTAAAATTGACTCAATAGAGAGAAGACCCATTAGACTTCGATGACCATTATATTTACATTCATCGACAAAGATAGACTTTCTAAAAACTTTATAGGTTTGACAATTGTCTATAAAAATAGATTTTGGACCTCTGATGGACATTCACTATATACCCTAATCAACTTCTCTTCATTGAAAGGATTATAAATTGCAGAAAATGACTCTGGTATACCGAGGGACTCTCAAATTGACAAACTCCCTATCCTACATAAGACCTGGGACCCTTGTTTATTCACAATGACTCTTTCTTCATGAGAATATTGTTTATCTCACCAACCTATAAATTCAGGAAATGGGAAAGAAATTTCGACCGCATAAATTACTATGGTGGCCTAGACTGCTTCTAGAAACAATATATTTCTTCCTACTTTATCATACAAATTTCTTCTGGACACAGAGATAGGGGAAATAGTGATTTCGACATCGAAAACATTTGTGTCTCTTCCAATTAGGGATTCTTCATTTGTTGTGGGATCTTTTTCTGTTACTGAGGTTATAATAGGCTCCATGGTTATGGTGTAAACACCTAGAAACAGGTAGAAATGGTGTACATTTGGTGTACTTTTGAGCTGCAAGTGGAAGAAGGTAGTTGTGCCAAGGTTCTAATGGTCTAGTGTCGGAAAGTAATAAAAAAATAAAATAAATAACTAAACAACATTTTATACTTTTCCACTTTGCGGAGGTGTGAGAAGTGGTTTTGAGGAAACCCACCTTTTGTTCCGCAATGCACCTGGTGACTCCACATAGCCTCAAGAGAAACCCTCAATTTAAATTGTAGGACCACCTTTTGATATTATATTCCACACATCTTCGACCCCTTCAATAAGACTCGATCCACTTAGCACTTCTGCCAGATTTAGAATTTTCCTGCCATATTTATCCCCTTTCCTAATTTATCAGGCTTCCAAAGCGGTTCAATGCTTCTACTAGATTTTGAAATCTCTATCTCATATAATAAAAATTTATTGGTGACTAACACATGCTAAAAAAAGGAATATAAAACTCATAGTGTTTTTGAGAAAATGTTAGTTGTTAGGAGCCTTAATGATGATACTACAATCAAATTTAATCATTAGATCTAGTGGAGACATCACCTCGGTCCACTATGAGAGATCCCGTTGATGATGTCAAGGAATTTGGAGTTAATTTGGCACAATAGCATACTGTTGGATTACTGAGAGGGGGGGTGAATCAGTAATAGATCTATTTAATCATTTTTCACTAGAAAATGCAAGTGTTATATAAATGTAGCATTATCATCCAATAGTTGCAGAGTAAATAAACAATGAACAAATGAGCAATCATACGCATACACAATACACCCATGTTTTTATGTGGAAACCCAAAGTGGGAGAAAACCACATAATGTTTTTTATTATATGTATTTAAGAATTACATTCATTGGAAGAACCAACTTCCTTTTTTTTCCAGCTACAATTGGAAGGAGGGTCCAACCCCCTAGTTTCTCAATATAAAACCTGAGGGAAGATCCAACTCCCCAATTATCTGGCTACAACCAAAAGGAGGCTACAACCCCATATGTTCTCTGACTACAACTGGAAAGTGGCTACAACCACCTGTCCTTGCCCTGTCCAACCAACCTGATGTAGAAGTAGAATGATGGAACCACTGTCACACTATCACTGTGAGATATACCACTGTAAACGTGTCAAAACCTGTACCACTGACCTGCAGCCAACCTGTACTATTTCCCTACAATCAACATGTACCTGAACTGAACATGTATCAAAAAAATGTGACAGATACACAACCTGTAGTTATGTAGAACACGTATGTATGTGCCCTATCTGTTAAGCATCCTACATATGTACACGACCTAACTTTTATGCAGCCTACGTATGCCTTATGAAAACTAGGGTTTTATTTCTTCTGAAAACTTATGACCCTCTATAACTTCTTTCACATAGATCTGCAACCTGTCTCTGTATCCAAACCATATATGTACCTTGTGCATGCATCCTCATACATAACCTTTACCCAAAAATGCTATATCGCTCTCTAGTCATGTGCCATATAAGTGTGTGTAATCGTGAATAAATATAATAACCCTCACATGATCTAGACATCAAACCATTTCTAGTATTCAACCTCTCAATACATCAACCACTTCAAAAATACAAGCTATCAACCATGTACCACAAAAACCTTTAGCCATATGCCAAGAAATACAAGATGTGCCTCAACTCTAGCAAGATGTATCAATGATAAATTATACTAGTACTGTATTTATGTAGATGTGACTTATACAGAAGATCCCATGCAACCACTAGTCTCTATAGGGAGAATCCTCAAATCTCCATAACCATTTCTCATGCATACATAAAAAATACAACTACTCATAGAAATAAGACATACCTTTTGAACCAGTGGATAGATCTGATGTATCTGATCACTTTAGACCTTCCTCAGAGCTTGATCTCATAATCTAGAACCTTGACATCTTCATCTTCTCAAGTTTCTATGGATTTACCTTCATGTACGCACCCTAATACATTGTTATCCCGTGTATGTACGCACCCTAATACACTTCCAACCCGTGTATGTATGCACCCTAATACAATGTCAGCCCGCGTACACCTCAAAAATTAGGGTTTTTTTAGTATTCGCTGCAATTCTGAAACTTTCCCCATCAACCCTTCATGCTACCTCATACTTTCGCAACTTCATATGTATCAATGAGTACTTTGCAATAAGCCTTACACAACAATAGATATTCAATGTGTTCAACTGTGTTTAAATGAGAGAGCCTTGCCTCTTATTTATACTTTCACGTAGCATCCTTAGGGGGTTACCTTTTAACCATCTTAACCCACTTTCCTTATTTTAGGGTTAACCTACTTCTAACCACTTGTCCCCTTGACTTAACCACTTTCCATAATTAATAAGTTCTCCATTAACTTCATTATTTAAATAATTTATTTTTACACTCTCTTCGACTTATAGTCCATTTCATCACTTCACTTTATTATTTAAATAATTTCTTCTTTGCAACCAGTTTGACTACTTTGACCTTCTGGGGCTTCTAGATGACTCATGAGGGTTCTCCAACTTCACATGGCCATAACTCTCTAACCGTGAGGAGTTATGTGACGTTCCACATACCATCGTAAATGTCATGACATGTAATATCCATATAGAATATTATTACCTGCAAATACATCAAAAATCATACCATTTTCCATCAAACAAAATTAGGTCCATTACCCAAACCTTTGTGCTACTAGAATTCTCTACCGGACTTTTTTCAAGGGTTGTCATCAATGACAACCAACCCAATTAATCAACAATATCCCCCTTTGGCATTGATGGAAACACTTTGATGCAATACTAAAGTCATATCATGCAATACTGAAGTCATATCACTCATGCTCCCACTGTGACCATCGCTCCCCCTCAAACCATGCCTCTGTGCTCTGCATCTAATAAATCTCTCCCCATTTTTCATCAATGGAAAAGGTATCTTTCCATACAGGACTTCTCCCCCTAACTAAACTCTACCTGAAACTGTTCTCCCAACATGAATTGTCCTATTTTTGGTGCTTCCTTGTGTACATCTAAGACATATAATATATTCATTCAAAATCATTCATTTTGGATTAGAAATTACTTTGATTCTCTAGTGAAGATACTTAAAGGCTTCCCGTGGAATATTTTTGTAAAGATGGTTGCCACTTGTTCTTCTTTTCCCACATATTCAACTATGATGTTCTTCTCTACAACTTGTTCCCGTAGAAAGTGATACTTGACTAGAATGTGCTTCATCTTGGAGTGCATCATCGGGTTCTTTGAGATATTGATGGCACTTGTATTATCACAATAGATTGGAATGGTCTCATCATACTCAAATTGTATATCTGTCAGAGGTTTTTTCATTCATAGAACCTGTGTACAACATGTTGTTGTTGCAATATAATCTACCTCGGTTGTAGATAAAGATAATGATGATTTTTTTTTTCTTAGCCGTGATACTAAACACTCACCCAAGTAGAACATTGATCCACTGGTGCTTCTTCGGTCATCAATGCAACCTACCCAATCTGCGTCTGTGTAGGAAATAAGTGATATATCCTTTCCTTTTGGATACCATAATCCAAACTATTATGTTCATTTGAGATATATGAAAATCCTCTTCACTGCTAATACATGTGATTCCTTTGGTGTTGCTTGAAATCATGTCACCTATCCAACTGCCTACATTACATCTGGTCTGGATGTTGTCACATATAGTAAGTTACCAATCATTGACCGATATTTCCTCTAGTTTGTATACTTTGAATCATCATATTTTCTAAACTTGCAACTGGTTTTCATAGGAGTGGCAACTGGTTTGCAATCTTCCATTCCAAAACTTGTTATCATTTCTCTTATATACTTAGTTTGAAAAATAAAAATTCCTTGGTTGCTTTGATGTATCTAAAGACCCAAAAAGAAGGATAGTTCTCCGAGTAATGACATTTAGAATTCATTCTACATATCCTTTGCAAATTTCTGGCTTAACCTGTTATCATCACTTCCAAAAATAATATCATCAACATAAACTTCAATTAATAAAATACTATATTGAGTTACCTTGATGTAGATGTTGTTTTTTGAACTTCCTTTTCTGAACTTTGTCTGTTGTAGATATTTATCCAGTCTAGCATACCATGCTCTAGGAGGCTGTTTTAGACCATACAAGGCCTTCTTCAATTTACATACATAATCTTCATTCTATGACAGCTAAAATCCTTTTGGTTGTTCGATGTAGACTTCTTCTTCAAGTTCCCCATTTAGAAAAGATGATTTCACATCCATATGATACACTTTAATATTCTTAGAGCATGCATAGACTAGGAGCAATTAGATTGCTTCCATTCTGTAAATTGGGGAAAAATTATCTTCAAAGTCGATTCTTTCAATCTGTGTGTATCCTTTACATACCAATCTATCTTTGTTCCTTGTAACCTATCCATATTCTTTCAATTTATTTCTGAATACCCACTTTGTGACAATCACATTCTTATTCTTTGGTCTTGGAACCAATTCCCAAGTGTCATTCTTCTCTATTTGATCCAATTCTTCATCCATGGCCTTATTCCAGAATTCATTCTTGTTGGCCTCTTCAAAACTGTTTGGTTCAATCGTAGATGAGAGTGCCAGTTGCATTTGTTCTAGTGAATAGATTCTTCTTCTAGTCTCAACTCCTGCATCTTTGTTTTCAATAATCTGATCTGAAGGATGATTATTTTATACTCGTTTTCTAGGTGTCTTTGGAGGCACTTTATGAATTTTCCCTTCTACTTCTATCTGATCTTCTTCATCTTCCCCTTCTACTTATTCTTCATCTTCTCCTTCTTCTTCATAAATTTGTTCCATTGATTCATTTTCTTCTTCCTTTAATTCGCATGCACTTGTTTCATCAATTGTTACATTGATGATTTCCACAACTTTGTTCAACCTCAGATTGTAACACTTATATGCTTTCCTTGTAATTGAGTAACCAACATGTATTCCTTTGTCCACATGAGCGTCAAACTTTCCCATTCTTCCATCTTCTCTTTTGATGTAGCATTTGCTTCCAAATACTCTGAAGTGCTTCACATTTGTTGGTATTCCTTTCCATTGCTCATAGGGAGTTTTGTCAGTGTTTTTTATGATCATTACTATGTTTTTAATGTGAACTGTTGTATGCTTTTCCTGTGTCGAAAAAATATCTGTCAATTTGCAATCCATTAGCATTGTTCAATCCATTTCCTATATTGTCTTGTTCTTTCTTTCAACAACTCGATTTTGTTGAGGTGTCATAGCAATAGAGAATTGCCTTTTTATTCCATGCCTACTACAGTAGTCCATAAATTCCTTTGAAGTGAACTCTCCTCCCTTATCATATCTCAAACATTTGATTTTTGAATCCATTTCATTTTCAACCATTTCCTTGTAGACCTTGAATTTTTCAAAAGCTTCTGACTTATTCCTGAGAAAGCAAAATGTAGTCATTCTTATATAATCATCAACTAATAACATAAAGTATTTCTCACCTTTTAAACCCTTTGTTGTAGTTGGTCCAACTAGATCAATATGCACAATTTCCAGTGGTCTTGTCATTGAGTATTCCTTTGATTTGAACCTGGTCTTTGTTTGATTTCCTTGTTGACAATGCTTGCATAAAGTGTTGGTTGGTTTTGTGATCTTGGGCATTTCTCTAACTGCTACCTTTCTGTTGAATTTGATAGGGTTGTCAAAGTGTAAGTGACCCATTCTTCTATGCCATAGCCAACCTTCATCTTCCTTTCCTTGACAACACTTTTCATTTCCAATTTCAGTTAATACATATATGTTGATTAAAGTTCTTACAGTGGTTGCAATCAATTTTCTCGAACCTTCTTTTCTTATCTCACACTTTTGTGAACCGAAAGTAATTTTATGACCTTGATCACACACTTGACTTACACTTAGAAGATTTTTTTTCATATATTCTACTAGTAGAACATTTTTTTCCTTGGTATTCTTGTTCCCAATTCTGACTATATCATTTCCAATGATTTTAGTTGAATCATCATTTTTGAAGGAGTCTAATCCATCTCTTTCCTTTATTAATGTAAGAAACCTGTCTTTATCACTTGTCATGTGTTTTGAACAACCACTGTCAACATACCAACCATGTTTCTTCTGCTTAGCTTGTAGAGTGAGTGTGCATTCTTCATTTCTATACTGGTTCTTCTTTCTTATCCATGTCCTCTTATGAGGTTCCTGTCTATGAATGTTGTTGTTTTGTTGTGGTTCTCTAGGAGGGACTTCCATTATGCAATATTTGGCCATGTGTCCAAATTTGTTACACTTGTATCATTCCACTTAAGTGCTCAACGATGCAAACATGTTGTAACTTATTCTTTGTGTTTCACTAGGCCTTATTTATTAGTGTCTTCTATTACCATGAATATAACTCTTTCTGTCTCACTGTCACTGACTTAATATTCATTTGATGATGAGATGTATTCTTTGGTGCATAATCTTTTCTTGAAAATTTTCTTTGTGGTTCTTTTTCCTTTATATGTTTGTTTTCTATTTGAGTAATATTCATCATTCCTCTTATTTTTCTTATGAGTACATTTGTTAGCAAAATGACCAATACCATCACAATTAAAACAGATCAAAGGAAGATTACCTTTATATCTGTCGTTGGTTCCCTTGTTCAATCTTCTGACAAAGTTGGCCACTTCTTCATCATCTTTTGAGATGTCACTGCTACTAATATGTTCTTTCTCCTTTTGATTTCCCTTTTTCTTTGACCTTTTGGATGCTTTGAAATCTTCTTCTTTTATATCTGGATTTTCTTGTTTAGTTCTCATTTCATATGATGTGAAGATTCCATGTAGTTCATCCATGATTATTGAGTCTAGATCTACTCTTTCTTCTAGTGTTGATATATTAGGGTCAAATCTCATAGGAAGAGATCTTAGTACCTTTTGAACAATTACAAATTATTTGATTTCTTCCCCCAATCCTATGATTACATTTATTGTTTCATCGACTCGTAATAAGTAAGATGCAATATTCTCATCTTCCTTCATCTTTAGTTGTTCGAACTAACCTCTGTAACTTTGAAGATTTGCTTCTTTGACTTTTGAATCTCCTTCATAAATATTTTGAAGTTTTCCCCAAATATCTTTAGCAGATTTACAATGTATAACTTTGGTGAATATCGATTCACAAAGACCATTCAGAAGTGCATTTTTGGATTTGGAATTATTTTGACCGAGTTTTATTTCTCTTTCATTTGTCGACGGAATTGTTGATTCTTTGTATCCATCTACAATTGATTGTCAAATTTCAAATCCCTGTGCCTATATATATGTTTTCATCCTTCTTCTCTGATATGCATACTTCTATCCATCAAACTGTGGTATTCCATTTTTATACATGTTGTTGTTATCCATGATCTACCTTTCAGTGGTTAAACTGATTTCTGAAGGAACCTGCTCTAATACCAATTGTTGGATTACTTAGAGGGGGTGTGAATCAATAATAGAGAAATTTAATCCTTTTTCACCATAAAATGCTAGTGTTATATAATTGTAGCATTATCATCCAATAGTTGCAGAGTAAATAAACAATGAACAAATGAGCAATCATACACATACACAATACACCAGTGTTTTTACGTGGAAACCCAAAGTGGGAGAAAACCACAGAATGATTTTTATTATATGTATTTAATAATTACATTCATTGGAAGAACCAACTTCCTTTGTTTTCCAGCTACAACTGGAAGGAGGCTCCAACCCCTTAGTTTCTCAGGATACAAGTTGAGGGAAGCTCCAACTCCTCAATTCTCTAGCTACAACCAGAAGGAGGCTACAACCCCCTTTGTTCTATGGCTACAACCACCTATCCTTTCCCCATCCAACTTCCCTGACAGAGAAGTAGAATGATGGAACCACTATCACACTATCACTATGAGATATACCCTAGTAAACCTATAACAACCTATACCACTAACTTGCATCCAACCTATACTACTACCCTACAATCAACATGTACCTGAATTGATCATGTATAAAAAAAATACAACAGATACATGACCTATAGTTATGTAGCACACGTATGTACACACCCTATCTGTTATGCAGCCTGCATATGTACGTGACCTAACTGTTATGAATCCTATGTATGCCTTTTGAAAACAAGGGTTTTCTTTCTTTTGAAAACTTCTGACCCTCTATAACTTCTTTCACATAGATCTATAACCTGTCATTGTATCCAGATTGTATCTGTACCATGTGCATGCATCCTCATACATAACCTTTACCCAAAAGTTATATATATATATATATATATATATATATATATATATATATATATATATATATCTAGTCATCTACCATATAAGTGTGTGTAATCATGAACAAGTATAATAACCCTCACATGATCTAGACATCAAACCATTTTTGGCATTCAACCTCTTAATAAATCAACTACTTCAAAAATACAAGCTCTCAACCATGTACCACAAAAACATTTAGCCATATGCCAAGAAATACAAGATGTGCCTCAAATCTAACAAGATGTATCAATGATAAATTATACCAGTATTGTATTTATGTAGATGTGACTTTTAGAGAATATCCCATGCAGCCACTAGTCTCTCTACGGGGAATCCTCAAATATCCATAACCATTTCTCATGCATACATAAAAAATCCAACTACTCATAGAAATAAGATATACCTTTTGAACTAGTGGATAGATCTAATGTATTTGATCACTGTAGACCTTCCTAGGAGCTTGATCCCAGAAGCTAGAACCTTGGCATCTTCATCTACTCAAGTTTCCATGGATTTACCTTCATGTACACTCCCTAATACACTACCATTCCGTGTATGTACGCACCCTAATACATTACCAGCCTACATATGTACGCACCCTAATACACTGTCATCCTACATACACCTCATAAATTAGGGTTTTTTTAGTATTCGTTGTAATTCCAAAAATTTCGTCGTCAACCCTTCGTGCTACCTCATACTTTCGCAACTTCATATGTATCAATGAGTACTTTGCAATAAACTTTACAAAACAATAGATATTCAATATGTTCAAGTTTGTTTAAATGAGAGAGCCTTGCCTCTTATTTATACTTTCATGTAGCATCCTTAAGGGATTACCTTTTAACCATCTTAACCCACTTTCCTTATTTTAGGGTTAAACCACTTCTAACCACTTGTCCACTTAACTTAACCACTTTCCATAATTAATAAGTTCTCCATTAACTTTATTATTTAAATAATTTATTTTTCCATCCTATTTGACTTATAATACACTTCATCACTTCACTTTATTATTTAAATAATTTCTTCTTTTCAACCACTTTGACTACTTTGACCTTTTGGGGCTTCTAGATGACTCATGAGGGTTCTCCAACTTCACATGGCCATAACTCTCTAACCGTGATGAGTTATGTGACGTTCCACATACCACTAGAAATGGCATGCCATGTAATATCCATATATAATAGTCTTACCTACAAATATATCCAAACTCATACCATTGTCCATAAAACAAACTTGGGTCCATTACCCAAACCTTTGTGCTACCGGACTTTCTTGAAGGGTTGACATCAATTATAGCCAACCCAATTAATCAACACATACTACATGTTGATCTGTTGGTGATGCCACATAGATGACTTGTTGAATAAGGATCAACCATATATTGTATATTAGGTGTGGGTCATAGTTTAGATGGTCATGACAAGGAATAAAATAAACTTGTGACAAATATCGTTGTAAGTACCCATTTCATCACATTTAGAGATTATGAATATCTATCATGAACAAGAATTAGGTCAATGCATGGATCAAGAGTCCCTTTCCCTAGGTATAAATGGTCTCCATTGCATTGGAAGTAGAATTTTGTTTCATGTAGGCAATGTAGGTTAATGTTGATGCATAAAATTTTAGTGTGTTATCCACAAAGAATTTTTTTTTCTCACTTTCTCAAATGTGAAATAATTGGACTATGCTAGGGACTGAATTGATTTGATAATGTCAAATACTTATATAGCCTTGTGTATTTGTGTCGAGTTGTTTGATCTATGTCTTGGTCAAAAGGAGCTAGTGTACTGAACTTATCATCAATGTCAATTCAAGGATTCAACAAAGTTGTGATTTTCTCAAGCAAAGGAGGCTTGCAAGGCTATAAGAGCTCAACATTTAAATTAGATGTTTGATTTGTTTATGAATATAAATGTCATGAGTAATAATAATTATGTCAACGATATTCATATAAGTTGTTAGTAATGGTAGACTACCAAGTGTTTGAGTTGTATCACACTAGGTTCCCTAGATCTAGATGAGTGCACAACTAGCAATGGAATATCTAGCATGAAAGTAAGCTTATAATCCAATATTAATATACTAGTTGAGTGGCTACTCTAATGAGATAGTGATATATGTAATGTGCACTAAGAGACAACCCCATATAAGGACAACTCCATGATAATCTTGTCCAAAATGTCAATGGGATCAAGCGTGAATAATTTCATAATGAACTAGGTTGTAGCATGTTGGGGGCATCTCAGGTAGAACAATTGAAAGCTATAGTAAAGAAAAAGTTATATAGTTTTGTCGCAACATTAGTGAGGTCCTCATACATAGTAAATAGTAGTGGGGGATTAAGAGGAATCGCTTCTTAGTTCTATTCTTGTTGAAATATAATGAAAGTTCCTACTAATTACCACTAAAAACCTCAAGAAGTGCAATCAAATTTTGGGGTGTTAGTGGTGGATATTAGTTTAGTCATAATAGCTTCATACAAGACATTGGTTAGGTAGTCCACATAATCCATTTACATGTGTTATTGACTAACTTATGGAAGTATGTGGTTGCAAACAAAAAGAGTGATTGACTAATTTATAAAAGAATGTGGTTGAAACCATAAAGAGATTTAGTTTTCACTTTACCTTGAAAACATAGAACAATCTACCCTTGATTGACTCAATGTTGATGCTCCAAGGTCATGATAATAGACCCCATGTTTCTCTCGCAAGTAGGGTTTCCTAATAATACATCATTGTAGATATTCAAAGGTGTGACATGACCACATGTTACCTCATGTTTTCCAAGGATAGAAATATATATTCCTTGATGATGTAGTTCTCCTTCTCGATTTGGAGCCATCCAATGTTGTAAGGATGTGGGTGAGCTTGGGTTTTGAGATTATGTTATTATGTAGTGGCCATGAGAATCAAAATTCTCTAATTATAGTTATGAAAAATAACATGGATAGGTTGTTAATGAACCCCCATTTGACTGTGGAATTGATGTTCTCTTTCTTACTCTAGCTGAATTGTGCTTAATGAGGGAGATGGGTTTATGTGCATTATGACAAGAATAGTCTTGGAAAATTTAGGTGCATAGGTTGCAATCTTATTATCTTTATCGTAGTTTTATTTTTTTGTGAGTTACACCAAAAGATATTTACAAACCCATCAATGTGTATTATGGTGATTAAATGTCTTATAAGTGTCCACCACTTTATTCCTTTTGTAGAGTTCTTAGTTCCTTTTGTAGAGTTGACCTTTGTTTCCTTCTTTTGTAATTGTTGAGGAATTATCAAATTGAGCAATTTTGTCCAAAGTGTGACAAGTTTATTTCTTTTTTGCATTTTTTCCAATCTTTGGAGTATTTCACTCTTAGTCCAATTGGTCATCAAAAGAGTTGGGGTGTTTCTTGGATTTGTGCTTATTCTTAATCCTTCACACAAATACTTAGGCATATTCATGTGTATGGATGATTAGGAACTCCATATATTGTCAAGTGATGTACTCTTGTAGTCTTCTCTAGTACTTGAGAACAATATTTATGTACTCTTCCTTGATGAATGAATGAGCTACAAGAGTATTGAGCTCATATGTGTATTAATCAAATAATTTAGCACAATGTTAGTGTAGTTGTTTTGACTTCATGTATTGGTCACATTTGTGTCATAAAGGATAATAATTGTCATGCATCACCTTCATGAATTCATCCCATGTAATGATGGGCATGTTCCTTAAACTACTAGTTATTGTCTTTGCCCAAAGTGTGGGAGTGAGTGACATTTATGTGGTTGTAAGATTTATTTTCTTAGTGTCATTGAGGTCTTTTGCATCCACTAAATTTGTAGGGCATTGAACCATCAATGCAATACTATGATATCAGTTTTCCTTTGAACACCTAGATGTTGTGCTCAACCTTGACCTTTAAGGGGTTGCATCCATCAAAATACTATGATCCATGGTTGAATGAAGTAGTGTTGACGGGTGAAATTGACCATCTGTCAACTGAGAGAGTGGAACCGGTCCGAGGTTTTCTAATAACCCAAGCCGTTTGGAATGAACCACCCTGACGGGTTTAGCGGATCCATTAGCCGATCTAAGGTCCTAAGAAAAAAAAAAAAAAACTAATCTAAACTAACTAATCTAACTAAAACTAAATAAAACAAACTAAACTAAAACTAAAATAAACTAAACTACTCTAACTATTCTATATACTACTATACTAACTACTAACTGCAATATAACTTATTCGCAAAGTGTACAATATTGACAATTTACAGATTTAAATAAAACCTGCAAAACTCATTAATATTCTGCCCTAAGACAGCGAGAGATAAATTTTTTTTTTTTATAATTTTATGAACAGAAATAAAATAGAAAAATAACTAAACTAAATTACTAATCTAAACTACAAATACATGTAATCAAATTAACGAAAATAATCACAATCTAACCTCGATAAACGCTCCATATTTGTCCTGTGTATGATGATCCTCGAAGCTGGTCGGAGGAAGGAAACTCGCACCGGATAATCCAAAAGCTTCTCGTAAACGATAGCTGCAATGCTCTTTGAGTTTGTTTACAGGACAAACAAGACATAAAAATCATAACAATTATATGATTTATAAATCTCACAATTAGGTAAACCTGTTATGCAAAGACTTATACAGAATAATCCAATTGATGAAGAAGAGAAATTTGTCATTCATAAACTGAATCGAGTAATTGCTATGTTTTTTTTTTAATGCTGGAAGAAATCATATATGGATCACATTAATTAATTAATATCACTTTGAAAAAGACTAAGATAGCTAAAGTAGTCATTAATCAGATGCAAATTGATAACATGAACATGAAACAAAAGATTGATATTATGAAAGCTAAAGCTATAGCAGAACATCAACTTTTGTTCCAGTCTCTATTAGATATCCATTATCCTGGTTCTCCCACAAGCGAGGATGATCCTTATTACAAATAATAATAAGTATTTAAAGGTTTTCCACAGGGTAAAACTTCCCTGTGGAAGTTATAAAACTGTTTACATGAAATCTGGGAGATATCCCAAAGTTGTCTAAACTAGGAAACTAAAATAAAACTAAAACATCCAAATATCCTCTAAATTGTTCATCAAATCCCATGCAATTCGAATTCACTTGAAAAGGACCAAAAATGAACAAATTAGAAGGATCTTTTATTAATAAATGATAGAAAATTTAATTCTGTAGACCAACTACAGAATTCTCTGATTTTGTAGCTAGTCTAAATAAAGATACAGAATCAACATTGAAATTAATCGAAAATATTTTAAAAAATTCAATTATCATTGACATCCAATAATTATTTGAGAATGAATCATAAATTGAAATCGTTATCCCGTTATGAACTCAAACAGGATCCACATCATTTAACCGAATACAGAGATAGGAATACTCTGTTTCGATTATTGTCATAAGTCGGGTAAATGAAATCATATGGAACAACATCATAATCGTTTCTCAACAAATAGAATTCATCAGTTATGAGATTGTTTTGATATTCAATTGAAAACAAATCAAATCGCAAACACTTCGTTATACTTGTCTTATCGATAGGAGAAAAAATCGAATCGAACAGGATTATTTTCAAATCACGATAACTGTATAGCAAGCGATTTAGGCTGTGAGTGAATTCAAACCATAACTGACTCATAACAAAATCATAAAAGGATTAATCAAACAGAGTTCATTATAGATATCTGATCATTTGTTTTTATAAAATGATTGACCTTGACCAAAATCATTTCATTCAAATGAATCGTAACCGGATTTGGTAAAAATAACACAGTCAATCAATTCGTTTCAAAACCAATCGAATCCAACAGTTGTGAAATCGTTTTGATATTAATTGAAGCGATTATAATCAAAACAAATGGCAAGGAACTATTATGCTGCCTAGTCAATAGGGAACATGAATTTGACAAGATCATTCCAATCGTTATGACTGAGTTGACACAGCAAACGGTTCATGCCATGAATAGATCAATTTAAACTCGACTCGAAAATAGATTTAAGGTAAGATCATAATAGGCTTGATTGATTGGCAATAGAATTCATAATTTGGTATGGCCAATTGGGCAAACAGGGTTAATCGGCTTTGATCAAAATGGAATCATTCCAATCAAATGAATCAATTGGCTGGGTTTTAGCATAGTTGTCACGAATCGAATCCATTCCATGATTCGGGCACACCTGCACAGACTTAAATGAACATATTGTTTTTATAAAAACAGAGTAGTTCGTTTCTCAAATCAAAATCAATCAGAGCAATATTTCAACTTTGAAAATTGTAAGACAGAGCATATCGTAATAGCCAAATTCAATACAATCGTTTACCAACCATAGCATATAGATCATAACAAAATAAAATACGAAAATGATTGTGTTCTAAACTGAGTATGAAAATTTTCCTTTTCAAATCGGATACAGACCAATCCAGTCGAAGACAAACTATTAATTTCGTTAACTCAATAAAGCAAACCAATCAATCAAATCCAAACGAAGACCACTCAAATCCAATCAAAATCTATCGATTTCTATACTAGGAATGATCAGATTGTATATCGAATCAAAATTTCTTTTTATTCAAAGAAAAGCTATATATAGAATGCACACAATTATAACAAAGCCATTCAAGATGTAAACAGAACTATTAAAAAACTGAATTCAAATCATTTATCAACCTAGATTATTTACCAAACAAAATGATGTCAAAACTATACCTATGTAGTGACAAGGCTGCTTGATTATGCCAGCTTGGAATTTACAACAGTCGTGGTTAATTCCACGTTTTTGAACAGGATGGAGCTGGTTGTGTTTTTCTTTTTATCTTTTGCTTCGAGCTTGGCTTTTTGACTGGTTAGCACTGCAATCTGGTCTTCAATCTGGTCTTCCAATGATTGAATATTTGATTGGAGTATCGGAACATCAATATAATATCGTTCTAACCATGCATTTCATTGGTCACAGGGTGACTGTGCGAGTTTAGACAGAGCAGGCGAGGGTTTGGGAAAATGACTGAGGGTTTCACGAGGCAATTTAATACTCGTGTAGTCAGGGTCGTTCTTTAGGTAGGGGGGAAGGTTTGATACAAAATCATAAGGGGGATCAGCACATAAACCTTGCGAGTAGGGGTACTTGCTAGTGAGAAAACGCTCAATATCAGAATAGAAATCCTCACTCAGAACTACAGGGTTGGACACAGCAAAGGATTTCAGTTTGTTTCTGGCCATTCTCGAAATGAGTCGAGCATTCCTTTTCCCTTTGGAATTAGTAGTAAGGTTTTCCTTGGGATTTTTTCTCATAGACTTTTTAATGGCCTCTGCGCTCTTAGTTACAGTGTCAGGTAAGTCACCACCAGGGTCAGCTGAGGGTTTAGGTAGTAGGAGATGTAAGGGTACAGACAGTTCAGCCTTGGTTTCAATTACCATAGGTTTATCAACCTGTACAGGGTCAGTGTATTCAAAGCCATTACAGGCGATGAAAGCCCTCCAACTATCACCAAGCAAACTCAAATGATAAATAATGATGATCTTAATAAGCCCATAGTGGAACATGCTGCTGTCAGCCTACTGCCTTTTATATCTTTTCGACATCTTATACAGGCTACGATGAAAGTAGAAAGGCATGTTTAGATGATAACCTATAAAAATCATCAGAAGACGCAGGTGGTAAAGGAACACAAGTCCGTATCGACCTTCACAGGTCACGAACTGCTTGACTAGCATTAATAAGTCGTGCCATCATGGTTTGAGCATAGATATAGGCATACCTCTGTCACAAGAGGTGACTTTTCACGATAGAAACAACAATGTCCATGGCACTTCCTCGACCTTGCAATTCTTAAACCAATGCTGTCCCGAGGTAGGTAACCCCATAGCTAAGCTGATAAACTGTTCATCGATCTCTAACTGTATGTCGCTGACCTTGGCTCAATAGCCATCGAAAGTCATGGTAAACGGTCATGCTACACAAAGGTTAAAACCCTCAAATCATTTCACGAAGGTAAGCCATCCATTGTCTTCCAAATCTTGGCGGGCATTGTCAAACATTAACAGGGCTTGATTGCCATTGGGCTCAACTTGCACGACTGGTGCCATGGAGCCGAACACATGGTAAGGGAAGGGTTTGAATTTACCAACACGCATAGGAGCAGAGCTACCCCAGCTAACATAAATGAACGAGAAAAAGGGATAAGCATAAATGCGAGCATGCGAAGGTGGTGGAGTATGCCATGCAAAATATTCATTACCCAAGTACAACTGCCAATTCACATAGTTGTTCAAATGATAATAGTAGTTCAACCATTAAGTCATGTGTACAACTAATGAAATCCAATGTGTATGCCAATGCGTGCAAGCGTTATGCCATAGTGTTTAAACATACGATATATAAATCAAAACCCAAAATCAACTATGTGGCAATGTATATAATCAAAAGTTTAACCAAGGTGCCAAACGGTATTCATATAGTTGACAAGCCAAAAGTTATGAAAATATTAACATAAGGATCATATCATATATATATATATATAAATTTAATCATAACCCCTATGCACTTTCATAGAATCAATGATCAAGAAAGTCATATAAAGTGCAAATAAAAATGCTAAATGCCTTACAAACTCATTAAAACCAAGTTATACAATCATTCGATGTATGAGAACTGATTAGAGGATCTTTCCAGTTGTATAATGATCAATAAAAGGTGAGCGCAATAGACATGATGACAAAAGAGATATTGACAGTTCAGATAATGATCAAAAAATGACTTCGAAAGGAGAAGTTTTCACGCTTACAGTCCTGAAAACTTAACGAAGACAAATGTGGAAAGGTCGCAATAAATGAAAAATGTCATTTATTGAAAATTGCGACGAAAAAAATGATGTTTGTAAAACATTAGTGTAGGCAGCTTGATAGAAAAAAAATGAGTTGGCTGCCGACAATAGTGACACACTAGTAGAAGTAGTTATCTCTGTCAAAGAAACAAGTTCATATTAGGATAGAAAAGATACTTTTAGCCTGAAAATAACAACCAAAAATCATATAAACATCATCATTAACCATCTTTTCCAACAGTGTTTCAAAAAAGGAAAATTGATAACAAACTTAAGACCAGCAAGTCACGATACTAAAGATAAAATATCCAATACTGTTGGCATGGCCACTGCTGCTAGCAGGCGTCCATAGCCTTGACAGGGTTGCCATTTAACCCACTCTGACATCTGTAGCCTGCCAAGAAGTTCTGGATCAAAATAAAGGACATTAAAGAGGTTTCTTTTTTGCAAATTTTCATATACCCAACATTGCTTCGCTGCCAGCGGGCTTGTTCAGTACCCTAGCGAAGTTGTTTTGGCACCATGCATGCATTTACCCGCTGCCAGTAGACCTGTTCAGTATCCTGACAGGTTTACAAGCACTTCCCACAGCTCTTATTAATGATTTTTTTTTTTTTCATAGGTATATAGCTGAGCGGGGTGACGCTGAAAATCTTGATATTTTAACATATTTTTTCATACCTCATCAGAATATTTTAGGACTATCCTTTATTTATCTCTAGAGATGTTTTATTTATAAAAACAACTTCCTATGACAGGGAGACATCTTCTGAGTCATTCCTTTACAGAAAAGGGACAGCGTAAAAAGATAATAGATGATCTTGACAAGCTTTGCTCAGAGATTGAAATCAATAAACTTCTTTCAAACAACAAAATTTTCCAACACAGATATCAATTTCTGCAATATATCATTGATGTTTGTACAAATTTTCAGAAGTTATTTCAGCAAAGGAATTTTCTATCGTCTTTGTCTGAATAGCTCAGTGTACAGGTATCTATATTTTTCAAAAAACACAAACTGATAAATTCAAATCAAAATAAAAAATAGAAAGCAAATGAAAGTGCAAACAAAAATGAAATATTTACATAATGTACAAGGGTAGTTATCACGCAAAGTATCTTTTCAGGGCTTGGCCATTCACCGGGTAGGTGTCAGGATGCCCTTCAAGATTCTACAATCGAAAGGAACTAGGACCCAACTTTTCAGAAATTAAAAATGGCCCAAGCCATAAGTTTTGAAATTTTGTGTGCTCACCCTTTCCTTCGTGTGGTTTGTCCCATTTTAAGACAAGATCACCTACTTCAAAATTCCTATCAGAAGCAGAATTAGAATCGAACCAGCTTTTAACCAATTATTGACGTTGATCTAACTTGCGCTTAGCTTGGGCTCTGACCTCTTCCAGCTTCATCAAAGCATTAATTCGGTTTTCTAAAGGGGGACAATCTTCTTCTTGGACTTTTTGTGACAACTGAAGCGAAGGAAGAAGAATGTGAGGTGGCAGAATTCCTTCTCTGCCATAAACGAGAAAAAAGGGGGAGTTACCTATAGAAGATTTTGGCATTACCCTTGTTGGAGCCGCCCCTATTTTTTCGCCTCACACAATTTTGAATATTCTGATGCCTAAGATATAAAGTTGTTTTCTTTCCCTTTTCCTTCCAAAATCATAAAACTCTGAAAAAAGATTTTGTTGCCTAAATAGTAATGCTTTGTCACTTACAAAGGGCCCGTTTTTCGCAAGTATGTTTGTCCTTAGGATTTTTCAAGTTTCGTGATCTCGCAAATCAGACACCTTATTTCTTGAATTCATAAGTCCCGAGTCACGAGAGTGCGAACTCGGCTTTAATTTTCATCCAAGGCAAGAATAGTATAAGACCTTTAACCCTTCATTATGACATCCTCGGGGTTTCGCGCTTCGGCATTTCTCGACCCTAATTTTTTTTTTTCTCAACCCCGAGAGCCGAGAACACGATAATTTTTAAAATAACTATAGTCAAGAACCAAGAGTAAACAACTAACCATAGTTAAACTCGGTTCTCGGCATATCGCTTCTCGGCACATTGCCTCTCGGCATTTCCTTTCATAAAGTTAAAATCTCTGAAACTCCGATTCGCGAAGTCGCGACATAATTTTATTGAGCCTTAATTATCACTGCATCGCAATATCGCGACTCGGCATATAGTGCTTCTAAAAACTTATCTTCGAATTCCCGATTCACGATCCAACAATTAAGTTAATCATATCATTAAGGATCCGATACATCATGTTTTATTGTTAATTAATACTGAGATCGGAATTCGCAATCTCGTGAGTTGAAGAGTCAAAACGTTAAAGGGAATTTCACGAGATGACGAAAAGCGAGGAAATCTCTAAGCTGTTGAGATTTGAATTTTTTAGAAAAATATTTTTTAAAGTAAGATATGTCCCACGCATCGAGGTTGGCACACTTCACAAGGGATTCATTTACTCTCCATAACCCGAGTACCTGTCAAGCCGCCCAATATTCATCACATTAATGAGGAAATAGGGTAAATCCCTAACGAAAATATGATCGGATTTTCTCAATTAATTTGGTTTTATTCATGATTTAATGAACCCATGACGAAGGTACATGATTTCCGAAATATATACGAAACTTGTTTTATTTTTTAAAAGAAAAACATTTCTCATTAAGTGTATCGAGCAAGTCTTTCTCCAAGTAAACTAGCCTCTGCATGTATACGCAGGTTTATCACAGAAGAACGAAAACGCCAGTTTCAGCTATGGCACCAAGAAGAGGAGCCAAAGCAAATATCGAAGCCGCAACACAGGGTTCGGACCACGTTTCAGACACTTCGCCTCGGACAGGCGGCTCCGTTTCTACCTGGTCTTCTATTACAGATATCCTACAATCCGAGGTAGTGAATTGCTCAGACTCTGATGACTACAACTATGATATTGTGAAAGAAGACCTGAACACTAAGTATAAGACCGTTGTTCAGTCGAGAATGCATCTCATTGCTGCCAGACCTCGGTTGCTCCCGTACTTCGATATGATCTGATGGGCATTGGATCACATCGACTTGCCTTCCAGGACTATTGTAAATCACCGACGGGACATCATTGGGACTTTCAGGCCCGAACACATCCAGGCTATGTATAAGCTCCCAGCGACCTCCGAATTCATATTTGGCAAAGAATTCTTCGCAGAGTTCAAAGAGAAGGAATGCAACGAATTTGACAAAACTATGCCAGGCTTGATAAAGGATTGGGTGTCTCGCCCCTCCACATTCAGGGTGAATAGCGAGGGTGTA
This sequence comes from Picea engelmannii, assembly GCA_009831015.1. Taxonomy (NCBI): domain Eukaryota; kingdom Viridiplantae; phylum Streptophyta; class Pinopsida; order Pinales; family Pinaceae; genus Picea; species Picea engelmannii. The sequence goes on from ML777120.1 coordinate 239,138, forward strand.
TATTCGATTTCTTCTTTGGAGCCAAATTACAGATATGTGGCAGTGATGACTTGTCGGCTGTTCGGGTCGGAGGACACGGCTCATTTTTACGTCTAGTGGGTACCCCTCATTTTTCGTGTGGCAGAAGGTTGCTCATTCAATTGGGAAAAAATACTCTCTGATAATTTATTCAACAAAATCACCGAGTACCAAGAGAAGAAGGCAGCCAGGAAGCCGTCCGGATTCTACATGTCCGCGTATATCATGGATGTTATATGCGCCAGGACGCCTTTTCCTTTAATGAAATGGTCTTGGAGTCCATCCGAAGACAAATCCGTGCATATGTACCACGATAAACTGTGGGAGAATAATGCAAATAATTTCATTTATGAAATTTTTAACTGGGTGATAGTGCCCCTGCACGTCACCATTTTTGGCCTTTTGCCACCCCGCATCCCTGATGGCATGGCCGCAAGTCTGAGCCATATCACAGACTGGTATGTCGAGGAGGAATTCTCCTATTTGAGAGTATTCGGAGCAGTTGTTCCTCCTATGGAGCTTCCACAATTTATCCCCGAGAAATCGCTCGCCAAACAGTGATTGGCGGTGTGAGCAAAGAGTTAAAAGCATCAGCAAAGAAGGTATGGCCGTCTTTTCCCATCCAGCTTAATTCTTTTTCCTTGTTAGATTTTGGACATGCTAAGGCTGAGGCTGCAGCCTTAGAAGGCTTGAATTTGGCCTACATCGAATATAAAAGGCATGATCCACAGAGGGTCGTGAGTACTCATTTAGAAAATTGTGGTTTAAAAAGGTTCGAGCACGAAGACTCACCCTCGGATGATGTTTTTCGAGGGGCCCAATCCTATTCAGAAGTACAATTTTGAATCAAATCCCTACCGGCCGAAGACAGGGATGTTGTCTTAAGATTTCAGGCGAACAGGAAGCGATGTCTCCCCGTGGTGCTGGGAGGTTTGGGACTCCCTAAGGATAAAGGTAAGGAAGCCAAAGGTTCTGAGGGGCAAACCTCTAACCCCGAGAAGCGTCAGGAAGGAGAACAGGAGAAACACCCTGACAAGGAGAAGAGCCCTAAACAGGAGAAAGATCCAGAAACGGAAAAAGAGGCTACTGATCCTCCTAAGGAGCAGAATCCAGAAGAGGGAATAAGAGATACAGGTCCACCTGAAGGTCAGAATCCAGAGACAGGAACGAAGACTCCCGACCCCCCGAAACAGCAAAGTCCACTCAGCACACCGGGGGAAGCGGCGAAACAAATCGGGCAACCCATCACCTCTATCACACCCTTGCAATCAACACAAGCAGGTGTTAGCGAAGGTTGGATATTTGGCGAAGAATTGAGGCCTATAAGGGCAGAAGAACTACCTCCCAATGAATTCGTTTTTGACAAAAAGAGGAAAGCCGTGGTGAAGCAAGAGTTTTATCAGGAGGGAGGGTCTACTGTCAAAAGGTACAAAGTGATAACTGATGGGAAGAACAAAAGAAAAGATGAGTTTGCCACAGAGATTGCGGGAACGCTGGGAGTGTACGCAACGACAAATCAAGTATCAGTCGCGGCATTAAAAAATCAGCTTAAAGCGAAGAATCGGTTAATCAAGACTCTTGAAGCTCGAATAGCCTCAGCTGCCGAAGATGCTAAAAGTCAAGCAAGTGGAGCAATAGAGCTGGCCCAATTGGCTGATAGGAAAGAAATTGAGGTCCTCAAGACCAAGCTTGAACAGGCAAATTCAGTTATCCGAGATGGTCGGGTGCAGTTCGACCACTAGAGGGATACGATCATGCAATTACGGGCTCAGTTACAGGTTGCAGAGAGCAAGGTGATTGACGTTGAGATGATCAAATCTCAAGCAATCGACATTCGGGGGAAGGTCTCTTCTGCCCAACAGAGCCTACTAAACAAGATCGGGGAGTTTCGAAACGATTTCTTGTTGATAAATCAGATTTCCGAGAATCTAACCATCAAGGAAAGAAACGCGGAGGCTGCTCGGATCATCTTCCAGGAAGCAGTGATAGCCACCAATAACAGGTTTTCAACAGGAACCCCCGGGCTCTCCATTGCCGAACAGACAAGAGGTAATATTTTGTTAAAGAACTGGGAGCATGATATTGCTTTGAGCAGAGAACAGACACAAAAGGTGACAAATTCACTCAAAGAAACCTCCAAAAACATAAATGTTGAACTATTAGGAATGGAAAATGGAGGAGACACAGAAGCACTGAGGCAAATAGATATGGAGCGGATCTCCATCGATATAAAAGAGAAAAATGAGAGAGATTTGGTGGAAATCTCTAAAATGGACAGGGCAGGGATGGCTCAAATTGATGAGCATCTAATTCAACCTAGCGCACGACTCGACACCCTTAATATCGTTGATGAATTTATGGGAAATCAACTTCCGCAGTTAGCACAAGAATGCTACTTTGCCGAAGCCAGTTGTCAGGCAGAACCGTCACAGCTCATAGCCCAATTCTTGGACAAATGTAGGGTATGCACTGAGTCCATGCAGAGACAAGCACCTGGCGCACTTTGAAAACAGAGATGAAGAGATGGAGTGGCTTCACTCCTAACAGCTTCCGAATGGAACCACCACAACTTGTATCTAATTTTACGGACAAGTGTATCATATGGACCGACTCATGTAAAGAAAGCACCTGGCACCCTTTTGTATAAATAGAACAAAGAAAGAAGAGCACATGGCTGGACTTTTTGGTACCCATTGTAACAGAATTCTTCTATGAAAGATGTTAATACGAAGAAAATTCAAGATTCCCGATTCTGTCCCGACTGTATCTCAAGTTTGTTTTGTCATGTTATTTATTTCTTTTCATTTTGCTCTACACAATTAGTTTGTTTTGTTATGTTCTTCGATTCTTTTCATTTTGCTCTACATAACTGAAAGGTATCACTATAACTTAGTACTACCACTACTATAGTGAAGCAAGTTCATATTACAGTAATTGTCCCTTGTATTTCCTCTGCACCGACTATCAGCAGGTGTAAGACCAATCTACAGTTACAAGATTTTGTGTTTACTTGCACCATGTCAATTATGTTCATGTCAATTTCTTTTTCCATATATAGGTGAGTTTTTATCGATAAGGATTTTATGTTACTAGTATTAGACGTTATTCTTTCATTTCACATCTTTTACGAAAAATCATACAGTTACGGGAAAGGGCCTTTCGTTTGTAGTCCCATTTCGTTCTTCATACGAATATTTCTCTTATTTTCGACCAAATCGAATCAGCCATTAAAATCTCTTGTTAAAACTTTGCCACACCCTTACTGTTCCTCAATGACTGTACCCACGGTAATTCCACCCAATATTCAACTCGGGATATTAGATCAAACTAATATCTCATTAAATCTGTTCAGCACGACCCTTAGAACTGCTAATACCCAGGAAGAATTAGAACGTTCATGGGTGGCCATTGAACGAGATATCGCAACCCAGGAACAGTTGGAAGCTAGACGTAGAGAATGTAGAAATCTCCCTTAGTTTCCCATATCGAATGAGACTTTATTATTGTATACATATTTACCTTTTTTTGGATGCCTTGACATTGTGCTTTAATCCTTAGTACAGACTCAGGAACAACAACCCTATCAGCCCACAGTGCATTCAGCAGTGCATTGTGCCAATTCTTGTGATTTTCAACCACTGTTCTCTTGATAATTTTAATCAAGTTCTTGTTTGTTGATTCTGCTAATTCGTTTCCCTGGGGGTAGTAACTAGCAGAGTACTTCAGCTTAATTCCTTTCTCCAAAGCGAACTCACTCATCTCAAGAGAAGAAAAGTATGAAGCGTTGTCAAAGACTAGACAATCAGGGATACCAAAACGAGTGATAATATTTGAGTTTAGAAAAGCGATTACTTGACTAGTGTTAACAGTTCTTAGCACAACAGCTTCAGAACATCGAGTAAATTAATATGTGGCTATCACAATATACTTGTGTTTTTGTGAGGAAGGAGGGTTAACTGGACCTATGATATCAAGGCCCCATTGCTTGAAAGGAGAATCTACTGAAACGGGTTGCAAGGGAAAGGTTGGTTTTTGTAACCGCCCTGATGCTTTCTCACAGATGATACATTTACGACACAAGGCATGGGCATCCCTAAAAAGCGTGGGCCAGTAGTAACCGGCTCTTAAAACCTTATGAGCAGTGGTGTCACCACCGAAGTGACCACCAGCTTCTCCTGCATGAAACTCTAACAAGACTCTTTCTGCTTCGTCTTTCTCGAGACAGTGCATCAGTACGCCATCAAAATTCTGACAAAATAGTACACCATTAAGTAGATGAAAGGAGGCATACTTTAGCCTCAACGCTCTTCTCTTGATGGGATCAAGGTGATGGGGTGCTGACCCATGTTCAAGACAGAATCTAATATCACCGTACCAGGGACTAACGAGGTTTTTTGCGCAACAAATCAAACTTTGATCGCTTTGTCCTAGGTTTGATGTATCACTATCTTCTTGTTGTCTTGTTTCTGAATCAACAACCAACTTACACAACCCTTGGCCTCTCACAATCTGAGCTAGGGTGATTTCTAAGTCATATTCCTGCAAGGAGGTGACCCAGTTAGCTCTCTTCTCTCCTAACTCCTTCTGCACTAACAAGTTCCTTACGACAGGGTAGGGGACAATGACTTTCGTCCTTGACTTCAAAAGATAGGACCGGAAATGCTTAACTACTTTGAAAACAACGTAGGCTTGCTGATCAACCGCTGGGTAGTTAAGTTTAGCACCTTTGAAAGAAGAGCTCATAAAGGCGATGGGTACTTCAATGTTCTCGGTATTCTTCTGAGTTAGGATGGTGGCATAAGAACGGTCAGAGGCAAAAGTATAGAGTGTAAAATCTTGAGAGACGGAGCATCTATTATGGCCTTCTTTATAGCATTAAAAGCTTGATTTTTTGTGGATCCCCAGTGATATTGGGTGTCTTTCTTTATCAGGTTCTGTAGAGGCCTAACCATTTCAGAGAAACTGGGGACAAATCTTCTCATGAAGTTAATCTGGCCTAAGAAAGACAACATGGATTTTTTGGATGTAGGAGGGGGAAGTTTAGTGATGACTTGAGTCCTCTCGGGTTCAATAATCATTCCTTCACTAGACACAATGAAACCTAAGAGTTTACCCTGTTCTACTGCAAAGACAAAATTTTTGGGATTCAAGGAGATGCCATATTTACGACATCGTAGCAGAATGACTCGTAAGTGAGCTATATGATCGTCTTTGTTTTTAGAATAAACGGTCACATCATCTAAGTAAACTACGACGAAGTGATTGATTAAGCCTCAAAAATCAATGTTCATTGCTCTCTGAAAGGTAGCACCAGCATTAATCAATCCAAAGGGAATTTTGCGATAAGCATAAGTGCCCCACGGGGTACGGAAGGTAGTTTTGAGTTGGTCTAGTGGAGACATCAGGACTTGGTTGTATCCAGAGAAACCATACAATAAAGATAGCCTCTTGGAACCAGATACTTGTTGAAGGATCTGTTCCATGGGTGGGACAGGATAGTTGTCTTTTTTAGACGCTCTATTGAGGTTTCGGAAATCGATGCAAAGTCGGATTTCCCCATTTTTCTTCTGAACTAGGACAAGGTTGGACACCCACTGAGTGTGCCTAATAGGAAAAATTATTTTAGCACTTAGGAGTTTATTCAATTCTTTTTGAATGGTCAGTTCTAGTTTAGGGTGCATCTTCCTCAGTTTCTGTTGGAAGGGTAAGGTTTGGGGCTTCATCAGGATGACATGCTGTATGATATTAGGGTCGAATGTTTTAAGATCATCATACATCCATGCGAAGACATCCTTAAATTCTTTAAATAACATAACAAAAGAATCTTTTTCTTGTCTAGAACATCCCAAGCCTAGGTTAATGTACTGAGGATCTTCACTAGTTCCAAAGTTCACTTTTTCATAAGACAACGAGGAACTATTGGTTTTACAATTGACCGTATTTTTAAATTTATCTTCAAAATCATAAAACTTCTCTAATCTAACTATTGATTTGGGTATGGAATTTACCATGTCCGACAGAGCTTCAGGAGATTTTGGATCAGGTATTACCGTAAAATCGTGAAAATTGTCGTCGTGCATGCGTTCATCTATCACCATGCCTTGAAAGGTTTCTTCCATGTGCAGAAAGTTAATGATCTGCTGATCATCGTTAACTACTCTCCAGTTCGTGATATTGTCAGGAACAGATGGTCGAAACAATATCTCGAAAGAGAATGTGTCTGGGGACAAGCTTTCTGCAGGAAGAAGTTTAGAGGCTACATTAGCTAATAGATCTGCTTCAACATTATTTAATCTAGGAATGGAATTTATATTGAAAGAAGAAAATTTATTCATTAAACTCCATACCTCAGACTTGTAACTTTTGAGATGCGGGGAAAGACAGTGTATAGAATCTCTTACCTGTCTAACCACTATTTCAGAGTCGCCAAATACAACCAGGTTTTGAATGTTCATATCTAGAGATTTTCTGAGACCTTGTAGTAAAGCCTCATATTCTGCAGTATTGTTAGTACATTCAAATTCTAGTTTACAATCCATTAATGTCTTGTTACCTACTGGATCGATAATGATGCAGCCTGCACCAGCTCCTTATTTAGACTTAGAACCGTCGAAATATAAAGACCAAATTTGATTTCCATTGGGCACATGGGACTGTTGCATAGAAGCTATTGGTTGCATATATGCTACGATCTCGGACTGTTGTTCCAGATTGATGATAGGTGAAGCCTCGGCCATGAAATTGTCGAAGAAGGTGTCCATCCCTTGGACTTCAGGTGAATCAACAGAAGGTGTATATGGTTCATTAGGATTGTTCAAATCTGTGACCGTGAACTTAAGGTAGTACTCACGATTCACTCTGATCTTGTTAGGCTTACCATTCTCTAGAAGCCATAAGTGAGACCAGTCTATCACGAAGTAACCATGTAGCTGCTCCGACCAGTCCCTGCTTAAAAATAGACCATACACTTCTGGAATATCCACAACGATTATATCAATAACCTGATGAACCTTCGGGTTAGACGATAATCTAATCAATACATTTTTTAGTTCGCCTATGACTTTAACATTTGTCCGATCAATTTGTATGATTTTTAAAGTAGATGGTTCCACTTCAGCGTTAATATTTTGGCAGACAGACCAAGGCATCACATTGGATGACGCTCCTGAGTCCACCATACAATTATGCACATTTCTGTTGAAAATCTCGAAAGTTAACAAGAAAGGAGGTACATTTTTGCGAGTACTAGGAGTAGTAGCTTGTGGCTTCTTACTCGCAATTTCTAATGCTAATTTATCTACATTATTTACGTTATTTACATTATTTACAGGAATTACAGGAAGGCTTCCTTTATCTTGAGGATCAAGATTATTTTTAGTGGAAGTCTTCTGCAGAACTTTGCTTTGCACAACCTTGTTACCACTTGAATTACCATTCTTGCCGTTCTCTGAAATATTTTGCAACATTTTTTGAAGCAGAAATGGAAACTTCAATAACTCATAAATAGAAATGTTAGCCCTTAAATTTTTAATATCTTCAACAACATCATAATCTAAGTTGGGGTTCACATTACTCTGTTTAGTCTCAGCTGATTTAGATGACTTTGGAGGCAAAGTTGTAGTGTTTTCGGTAGAAGGCTTGTTTTCTGTCTTACTCCTAGTATTATAAGGGTGAATAGTCTCGAAGTTAGCTTGAAATCTGTTGTCTGAGAAGTGTCCAAAGATGTTTGGAGAAGACTCTTCTTATTGAAATGTTTCTGGTTCAACTCCCTCCTGAGGGATCTCAGGGGGTATCAAGTTATATTGGGCTTCCAAAATTGTTTGAAGGGCACATTGCAAACTTTCTAGATTTAAGCCTTCGAGGGTTGGATTAGGTCTGTTGGTAGGAAAAGGATTTCAGAAAGGGGGTTTGTAGGGTCCTTTACTCGAGGAAGCTTCTTCAGTGGACCTTTTAAGTCTATAACTTGATTCGACAGTTTCTGAACAACTTTAGTTAAATTTTCCAAATTAGAGTTTTCAGGTTGTGTTTTACTTTGAGTAGGTCTGGGGAGAATTTCAATCTTCTTTTTGGAAGAAGAACTAGTCTCGGTATCTTTGCTAGAAGAGTCTTTAAGACTAAGTATGTCTTTTTCAATTTGGCTGGCCTCCTCGAAGGCCTCTAACAACGTGGATTTCTTAGATCTTTTGACCCAAATAGCTATACTTTGATGCAGAGCTTTAGTGTAGTAAGCTATTATAAGACTCTCAGCAGGCATGGAATCTACAGGGATTCAGTTTTTAAGTGTTAATAATCTTTGATTAAATTATTTAACTTTTTCTTTTGGGTTCATTCTTAAGCTAGAAAGATCCATGAATAAGACTTCCGGAGGCTTACCATCTCCGAACTTTTCCAAAAAGCATGACTCAAACTTTTCCCAAGACACGATGGTATGGGGTTGCTGGGCAAATTACCATGTGGATGCATTACCCTCGAAAGTATACGGGAACAACCTACAGACAACGTATTCATGTTCAACATTGCGGATTCTAATGGCTAACATAAATTTTTTGATATGATCTTCAGCTATCTGTTTTGAGTCGGGATCAAACTTGGGAAGCCATTTCTCCGGGTGCTTAGGTAAAGGGTGCTAAGCTCCAGGTACAGCTACAACATCCTGATCAAGCTAGGGTCTAGCAGGGTTGTTCTGATTTTCCATTGGGGTAGTGGGTGTGGAAGGCTAAGAAGGTGAATTGCCTTCATTTGACGAGGAATCTCCTCCAGAAGAGGAAGGATATGAGGGAGGTGGTGAAGGAGGTATCTCAGATCCTCCTGCAGCAGGATTTATGATTGGATCTGAAGGATTCACAGTGAGGTTAGTGTCACCTAATTGTTCTCTGATATCAGAGAAGTCCAAAGGTTGACCCCACAGACGGTTTGGTTTCCTAAGACGAGCTAGGGCACTGTGTGTTTTTATAAGAGATTGACAGACAATCTCTTGTATGTCACCACCTGTAGGATTAGGGGTTGCTGGCTCAACTGTGATGTGTGGATCATCGGCTGAAGTAGTTGTTGTTTGAAGGGGAATATTATCGTGTGAATGGCTTCTAGTCACTATAGGTGAGCGATTAGGGGGAGGAGGAGTCTTGCGACTACCTCGTGCCATTAATTAAGTTCAGGCCCTCCTTCTAGCGCCATTTGTTGACGGGCGAAATCGACCATCCGTCAATTGAGAGAGTGGAATCGGTCTGGGTTTGTCTAATAACCCAAGCCGTTTGGAATGAACCACCCTGACGGGTTTAGCGGCTCCATTAGCCTATCTAAGGTCCTAAGAAAACAAAAAGAAAACTAATCTAAACTAACTAATCTAACTAAAACTAAATAAAACAAACTAAACTAAAACTAAAATAAACTAAACTACTCTAACTATTGTATATACTACTATACTAACTACAAACTGCAATATAACTTATTCACAAAGTGTACAATATTGACAATTTACAGATTTAAATAAAACCTGCAAAACTCATTAATATTCTGCCCTAAGACAGCGAGAGATATTTTTTTTTGTTTTTATAATTTTATGAATAGAAATAAAATAGAAAAATAACTAAACTAAATTACTAATCTAAACTACAAATACATGTAATCAAATTAACGAAAATAATCACAATCTAACCTGAATAAACGCTCCAGATTTGTCCTGTGTATGATGATCCTTGAAGCTGGTCGGAGGAAGGAAACTTGCACCGGATAATCCAGAAGCTTCTCATAAATGATAGCTGCAATGCTCTTTGAGTTTGTTTACAGGATAAACAAGACATAAAAATCATAACAATTATATGATTTATAAATCTCACAATTAGGTAAAACTGTTATGCAAAGACTTATACAGAATAATCCAATTGATGAAGAAGAGAAATCTGTCATTCATAAACTGAATCGAGTAATTGCTATGTTTTTTTTTTAATGCTGGAAGAAATCAGATATGGATCACATTAATTAATTAATATCACTCTGCAAAAGACTAAGATATCTAAAGTAGTCATTAATCAGATACAAATTGATAACATGAACATGAAACAAAAGATTGATATTATGAAAGCTAAAGTTGTAGCAGAACATCAACTTCTATTCCAGTCTCTATTAGATATCCATTATCCTGGTTCTCCCACAAGTGAGGATGATCCTTATTACAAAAAATAATAAGTACTTAAAGGTTTTCCACAGGGTAAAACTTCCATGTGGAAGTTATAAAACTTTTTACATGAAATCTGGGAGATATCCCAAAGTTGTCTAAACTAGGAAACTAAAATAAAAATAAAACATCCAAATATCCTCTAAACTGTCCTTCAAATCCCATGCAATTCGAATTCACCTGAAAAGGAACAAAAATGAACAAATTATAAGGATCTTTTATTAATAAATGGTAGAAAATTTAATTCTAAAATCAGCATTGAAAATGACAGAATCGGCATTGAAATTAATCGAAAATCTTTTAAAAAATTCCATTATCATTGACATCCAATAATTATTTGAGAATGAATCATAAATCAAAATTGTTATCCCATTATGAACTCAAACATGATCCACATCATTTAATCGAATACAGAGATAGGAATACTCTGTTTCGATTATTGTCATAAGTCGGGTAAATGAAATCATATGGAATAGCATCGTAATCGTTTCTCAACAAATCGAATCCATCAGTAATGAGATTGTTTTGATATTCAATTGAAAACAAAACAAATTTCAAACACTTTGTTATACTTGTCTTATCAACAGGAGAAAAAATCAAATCGAACAGGATTATTTTCAAATCATGATAACTGTATAGAAAACGATTTAGGCTGTGAGTGAATTCAAACCATAACTGACTCATAACAAAATTGTAACAAGATTAATCAAACAGAGTTCGTTATAGATATCCGATCATTTGTTTTTATAAAATGATTGACCTTGACCAAAATCATTTCATTCAAACGAATCATAACCGGATTTGGTAAAAATAACACAGTCAATCAATTCGTTTCAAAACCAATTGAATCCAATAGTTGTGAAATCGTTTTGATATCAATTGAAGCGATTATAATCAAAACAAATGGAAAGCAACTATTACGCTGCCTAGTCAATAGGGAACATGATTTTGACAAGATCATTCCAATCGTTATGACTGATTTGACACAGCAAATGGTTCATGCCATGAATAGATCAATTTAAACTCGGTTGGAAAATCGATTTAAGATAAGATCATAACAGGCTTGATTGATTGGAAATAGAATTCATAATTTGTTATGGACAATTGGGCAAACAGGGTTAATCGGCTTTGATCAAAACGAAATTGTTCCAATCAAATGAATCAATTGGTTGGGTTTTAGCATAGTTGTCACGAATCGAATCCATTCCATGATTCGGGCACACCTGCATAGACTTAAATGAACATATTGTTTTTATAAAAACAGAGTAGTTTATTTCTCAAATCAAAATCGATCAGAGCAATATTTCAACTTTGAAAATTGTAAGACAAAGCATATTGTAACAGCCAAATTCAATACAATCGTTTACCAACCATAGCATATATATCATAACAAAATCAAATCCAAACATGATTGTGTTCTAAACTGAGTATGAAACATTTCCTTTTCAAATCGAATACAGACCAATCCAGTCGAAGAAAAACTATTAATTTTGTTAACTCAATAAAGCAAACCAATCAATCAAATCCAAACGAAGAACACTCAAATCCAATCAAAATCTATCGACTGCTATACTAGGAATGATCAAATCGTATATTGAATCGAAATTTCTTTTTATTCAAAGAAAAGCTATATATAGAATGCACACAATTATAACAGAGCCATTCAAGATGTAAACAGAACTATTAAAAAACTGAATTCAAATCATTTATCAACCTAGACTATATACCAAACAAAACGATGTCAAAACTATACCTATGTAGCGACGAGCCTGCTTGATTATTCCATCTTGGAATTTACAAGAGCCGTGGTTGATTCCACATTTTTGAACGGGATGGAGCCGGTTGTCTTTTTCTTTTTATCTGTTTCTTCGAGCTTGGATTTTTGACTGGTTAGCACTGCAATATGGTCTTCCAATGATTGAATCTTCGATTGGAGTATCCGAACATCAATATCATATCGTTCTAACCATGCATTGCATTGGCCATAGGGTGACTGTGTGGGTTTAGACAGAGCAGGCGAGGGTTTGGGCAAATGACTGAGGGATTCATGAGGCAATTTAATACCCGGGTATTCAGGGTCGTTCTTTAGGCAGGGGGGAAGGTTTGATACAAAATCATAAGGGGTATCAGCACATAAACCTTGCGAGTAGGGGCACTCACTGGTGAGAAAAATCTCAATATCATAATCGGAATCCTCGCTCAGAACTACAGGGTTGGACTCGACAGAGGGTTTCGGTTTGTTTCTGGCCATTCTCAAAATGAGTCGGGCATTCCTTTTCCCTTTGGCATTAGTAGTAAGGTTTGCCTTTGGATTTTTGCTCATAGTCTTTTTAATGACCTCTGCGCTCTTAGTTATAGTGTCGGGTAAGTCACCACCAGGGTTGGCCGAGGGTTTAGACAGTAGGAGATGTAAGGGTACAGGCAGTTCGGCCTTGGTTTTAATTACCACAGGTTTGTCAACCTGTACAGGGTCGGTGTCTTCAAAGCCATTACGGGTGATGAAAGACCTCCAACTATCACCAAGCAAACTCAAATGACAAACAACGATGAGCTTAATAAGCCCATGGTGGAACAGGTTGTTGTCAGCCTGCTGCCTTTTATATCTTTTCGACATCTTATATAGGCTACGATGAAAGTAGAAAGGTATGTTTAGAGGATACCCTATAAAAATCATCAGCAGACGCAAGTGGTAAAGGAACACAAGTCTGTATCGACCTTCATAGGTCACGAACTGCTTGACTAGCATTAATAAGTCATGCCATCATGGTTTGAGCATATATATAGGCATACCTCTATCACAAGAGGTGACTTTGCACGATAGAAACAAAAATGTCCATGGCACTTCCTCGACCTTGCAATTCTTAAACCAATGCTGTCTCGAGGTAGGTAACCCCGTAGCTGAGCTGATAAACTATTCATCGATCTCTAACTATATGTCACCGACCTTGGCTCGACAGCCATCGAAATTCATGGCAAACTTTCCTGCTACACAAAGGTTAAAACCCTCAAATCATTTCACGAAGGTAAGCCATCCATTGTCTTCCAAATCTTGGCGAGCATTGTCAAACATTAACAGGCCTTGATTGCCATTAGGCTCAACTCGCACAACTGGTGCCATGGATCCAAACACATGGTAAGGGAAGGGTTTGAATTTACCAACACGCACAGGAGCAGAGCTACCCGAGCTAACATAAATGAACGAGCAAAAGGGATAAGCATAAATGCAAGCATGCGAAGGTGGTGGAGTCTTCCATGAAAAATATTCATTACCCAAGTACAACTACCGATTCACATAGTTGTTCAAATGATAATAGTAGTTCAACCATTAAGTCATGTGTACAACTAATGAAATCCAATGTGTATGCCAATGCGCGCAAGCGTTATGCCATAGTGTTTAAACATCCGATATATAAATCAAAACCCAAAATCAACTATGCGCCAATGTATATAATCAAAATTTTAACCAAGGTGCCAAACGGTATTCATATAGTTGACAAGCCAAAAGTTATGAAAAGATTAACATAAGGATCATATCATATATATATAAAAAAAATTAATCATAACCCCTATGCACTTTCATAGAATCAATGATCAGGCAAGTCATATAAAGTGCAAATCCAAATTCTAAATTCCTTACAAACTCAATAAAACCAAGTTATACAATCAATCGAAGTATGAGAACTGATTAGAGGATCTTGCCAGTTGTATAATGATCAATAAAAGGTGAGCGCAATAGACATGATGACAAAAGAGATATTGACAGTTCAGATAATGATCGAAAAATGACTTCGAAAGGAGAAGTTTTCATGCTTATAGTCGTGAAAACTTAACGAAGACAAATGTGGAAATGTCGCAATAAATGAAAATTTTGTTTATTGAAAATTTCGACGAAAAAAATGATGTTTGTAAAAAATTAGTGTAGGCAGCTTGATAGGAAAAAAATGAGTTGGCTGCCAACAAGTAGGTAAGACTTGGGGGACTAGTATCTTGTGCAAGGATGCAAATTGGGTCCATAATTATTCAGATTGCTTTTGGAGAGACTTCTCAATCATTATCTACATAACACTTAATTTGGGTGTCACAAAACCAACATAATCATCTCTTGCTATATATAGGAGCAATTGTCGCCCAATTTAGCACCCCAAAATTATTACATTTTTGGCGAATAGTTGGTGCTAAATCCGGCACTAATGGCAGCCAATTTAGCACCAACTATTCAAACAAAATGGGAAAAACAAAACTTACGCAATGCATGTTAAGAATTTACCTATGTAAAAAAATCACCAATGAAAATCATTCATCATTTTGCAAACATACAATGTAAAACATTCACCATTTTTCCATTCTCATACTCACAATCGAAAATCGAGGGAGCTTGGAACTTCTTCACGGAGTTGAAGCAGACCACGAAAATTCCTTGAGGCTATGAAAGTAAATAACTAATCAATTGGATCTCTATTGATGTTGGACAGATATCTTGATGCACCCCTCCTACCATGTTGTGTATTTCACTAAAACAAAATTGATTTCTGGATGTGATTTGACCTCTAACAGTCACAAAATCAATTTGTGCATGTCATTCACCCCCTACCATAGACAAAAAATCAAACCCCTATCCATCCATTTCACACTAATTTTGTTTATAATAGTTAGAGGGAAGGGATAAAAATGTACGGAGAAAAGAGAAGGGATTTTCCACAGTCTGGAGGAAAACAAATCGCTCTAGGACACCAAAAAATGTCAAGCAGCTAAGGGAAACGAAAAAATGGATTTGATTCTTGCAAGAATGAGGTATTTCAAAGTCAATTTATATATATGTACATGTTTCCATTTATTGTTTGAATTGTATTTTTTAGTTTTTTATTTCAAAATTATAAAAGAATAAATTTCCTTTATATATATGGGGTTTATTTTTTTATTTTTAAATTTAAAATAAGAAATTTATTGTACATATATAGGGACATGATAGTGAGAAAATGAAAGAGGCAATGGCTTATTTATTGGGGGTAGAAGTAATGAAGAAACTAGAAGTTATGGAATTGTCCATGATTTCCAAATACATGGAAGAACGATCTACTAAAGGAACTAAAGCAGTCCAACCAAATAAACCTTGTCAAAGGGAATCGATTGATTCCCCATCAACTCCTGGATCGTGCAAAAGATCAAGGAGAAAATTAATCACAACAAACTCTAAGAATGTGGAACATGGAGCATAGACATCCAATGTCCCAGCCACTCTTGGCACACAAATTTCTTCCACCACCATTACATGTTATGCATATTTCATTGGTACATATGAAACTGAGGTAGAATATTATATTGTCTTTGGGAATATCAGAATGACAGATGCCAGGAAAGTGTTGTTAGAGAAATATTTGCCTCACCCTATGCAATCTTGTAGAGAGGGCCTTATTCCATTTCCCTATGTAGACTTGTCTTCCCTGTTACTAAAGTCCAAAGACAAAAATACAAAGTTTTCCACTTGTACACATCTTCCACCCTATACAACAAGCGTATACGCAGACTGCTCCACTAGAACCCACATACATCGCTATTTGTGACAAAAAATCAAAATTAAATGTTGCGTTTCCATGTCACAATAGGATATCTATGTTCCTTAGCCTTCCATATACTGGAAAAGTTCTTACTCGGCCCTTTAGTTGCATTTTGAAGGCTATAAAGAAGCTAATTCTAAGAAATGGAAAAGGAGAGAGAATTCAACTTTGAGAGAAAATTTACTCTGGAGAAATTATTTACTTCATATTGAGTCTGCATCCCTTTATCCTTTAAGTTTGAACACAGTGTTCATCCCCCAAGATCTTCCCTTATTGATGGAGAAACTCATTGTCTCCCTTATATGATCTTGCCTTTGGTGGAGGATTGAAGTGGTGAAGGCCCAGTTGGAAGGAACTCTGTTTCTCGATTCTGAACCATGCCTACACGAAAGTCTATAATATTTTCACTTCTGTTGATCATTTATTAATGGAAATACTCCTTTCCTGTCCAATTGATATCTTGCAAAGATATTAATTATTATCCATGGGCATATGTGTTATGTATATTGATGGATGATGCTATCTAATGTGCTAACCTCTATATTTCCACCATATGATTGTTTTTGCTTGTTTGTTGAGAACTTGTTGCAGGTATATAGCTTTGTGTCAAAGTGCTCAACGGTGGACACCAACGAACATCTGGATGAGGTAGGCCTCTTTCTTATCTTTCTTGGACATTGGTTTATATAGCACATTACTGGGATAGAGTTGATTTCTACAGTCATTTCCATCTATTGTGGTTCACCCTATCCATAGAGAGATTTTCCTCGTAACAGAATTGGCGACCATAGTGGGGATGAATCTTCTTTCTTAGGGTTTGAAGTAATTTTATCCTTAGATTGCTCTCGTTTCTATTGTGGTTCTTGTCGTATCATTGCTTGATAGCTCCTGTTCACTCTAGGTCTGAGTTTTAAGTTTTTCTCCCTTGCCTAGCCTTGTTTCAAAGCATATCCACACCTTTTTCCTTTATAGTCGCATATACATGCATGATGTATCACTGAAAGTTGTGTATATATGATTTGTTTTCCTGAATAGTCACGTACACCTCTTTCCCTTACATGTGTCTTGGTCTGGTGTTTGTTGGGTGGGATTTGATGCTTGTTGAGCCTTCTTAGGTCTATGTACTGTCTGTTGAGTGCCCGTGGGATGATAGGAAACCCTCTTTTGGTTGCATTTTTGGGCGAAGTCTTTCTCTTCATATTTTCATTTTTATTGTCCTTGTACATTGGGCTGGGTGTTTTGTTGCTTAGTATCCTACTTGAGTTATCTCTTTTTTATACACAGTAGGGTTATATATTAATTTATTCTTTCAGTCCATGCATTTTTAGTTTTGATATATTGAAAATACAAAAACAAATAGGGATTTTGCATTGCTTGGCATTTTTTTTCTGTTGAGTCTTTACCATTATCTTAAGTGCATATAGTGAAATATTGCATTTTTAATTCTGAATTGTAGAGTTGAATTTGAAAATTGCATCATTTTTAGAAGCATATCATTCATTGAAAGTTAAAGTTAGGACTTTGCATTATTTTCATATTTACTTTTCTTGCAGAGTCAACACCATGAGTTTCATCACCATACCTTTTTGAGTAATCATGACCATTCAAATAAATGCTATAATTTAAAATTTATTAGTAACGATTTTATTTTCTAGGGTGCACAAACTAGCCTAGGATTTAGTGCCTTGGAATAGGATTTTGTGAGTAAAATTGTCCAAGGCAATTAAATCAACATATGTGTCTGAGTCAAGGGGTGGAGAAATCCATTGTATAATTGGTAAGATCAGGAGTCTCTTCTCACACCAGATTTAATCACGAGGTCGCATGAAGTTGGTTGAAGGGATATCCCCCTGATGCCTTCCTAGCGTCAGAGATATTTCTGGGGATCTATTCATATTTGGGGATCTTGTTAGTGCCCTTACCTCCGTGAGAGTCATTGCTTTCAAGGTTTCAGGATTTTCTACCCTACCCATATGGTGGACTTGACTTACGACTACTCACCTGTGCATTGGTTATATAGTGGTTTATTAGTTTCTTGACTTAGGTGTCTCATAGGTTACTTGCAAGGGTTATTTTGCAAGTACCCTGAGTCAGATAAGGGTCGAACAACACACAACCTTTATGGAGGATTACCTCTCTGGGGGGATCTGACTGACTGGTTGTGAAGCCCACGAGGGCCCTTATAACTGATGTTGTTACCTCCAATCTTTAGTAGGAAGTATGAGGCCCCTCTTGGGTGAGACATACCTTCTTTAGGGAGGGAGGTCACTCAACCACTTTACCCCATTTTCATGCATATTGGTCATTTGATTTTTGGTGTGCTCTTTGATTACTAGCTTGCCTTAGGATATATTATTTTATCTTTAGAGTCTTAAGTCATTTTGTAGTCAGACCATCCTCCCTGTCATTCCCATTGCTTGTGATAGTTACCACCAGATTTTGAGTCTTTGCCTTCTAAAAGGCGTAGAGTTATTATACGTGGTACACACACATCCACCATTCAGACTTGTGATTCTCCAAGGATGAGTACTGAACCTAGTCTTTAGAATTCTAGGAGGTTGTCAAATCCCATACCCACTATAGTTAATGGAACCCCCTCAACTCCTGCAATCTCCATGGTTGTAGTATTGGAGGTACCTATCATTACTATGGCCCAACCTATAGTTAATGCTCAAGCTACTGCCTCGAACCCCTTTGGGTCTCTTGGCTACTCATCGAGATACAATGTTCAGTCCATCCCTATGGCTTCTAGTCCCTTTTCTTATGGTATGCCTAACTTCACTTCGCAATTTTCGAACTCCATCCCAGTTGCTGGCCCTAATGCTAGCATTGGTCTTGGGGGAAATACACCTTCCTACACTCCCTTTTCATTTGGTGGATATAAAATCCCTCAAATGACTCCTAATATGGGAGGTATCCCTACTTTTACCCCTGGTTCCAATCCTCCTACTTTTGGGTCGAATAATCAACCTAGAAGATAATATTCGGCTCAAGTTTCATCCGAAAATCCTACCTCCTTGGTGCAGATTCTGACCAATACTTTTGGTATGATGAATTTGTCTCTATCCTCTATTTTCCAACCCAGAGGAGGTCAGTTACACACTTTGGGCAACCCCCAACCTGGATCTAATCCGGTTGGGGAAAATTTATATAACCCTCAATAGAACATTCCAGCTGGAATGATGCCCAACCAACCTTATATGAATCATCCTGGAGGAGGGACTTATAATGTCGGATAGGGCCCTGGTGTTTACCAGAACCCTAGATGGCCTACAAATCTGCAAGCACAATCTTTCCTGGGAGGTTGGGGCCAGATGTTGCAACCCCATCTCCCTTTTATGGCCATGCTTAATATGTCATATTTGTCTAAGTTAATGAATGAACCTATGAGTCACAATCCTACATGGCCCCCCATCCCCACCAAACTTCCTTCAGATATCTTGAAGTTAAAGGGTAAGAATGGAGAGGATCCTGGTGATCATGTTACTACTTTCACCTTTGGTGCTCGTCAAACTCCTTTAATGATGATTCTATTTGTTTGAGATTATTTCAACTCACCCTTATCGAAGTTGTTGTGAAATGGTATATTGAGCTACCTAGAGGGGCATATGGGACTTTTAGTCAGTTGGTGATGGTCTTTCTTAACCACTTCTAGTTGCCCATTCATTATGATGATGGCCTAGAACTGTTGTCTACTTTACGCCAGGATACCACCACTCATATCTCAGACCATATCCAGGAGTGGCATAGATGGAAGAGGTTGATTAAGACCCCTATACCCATGACCTTTCTTTTATAATGGTTTCTTAAATATTTTCACTCTTGTATATCGAAGGACATTGCTACTTTTGAGGTTACCACTGAGGAAGAAGTGATCTTTAGGGCCTGATAGTTAGACTTGATATATTCTCAATCTGGGATGATATACCACCTTCTTTCTGACACACCATAGTCTACTTATGACCCTAGGAAAAATCTCGGACCTCATGCCAATGGAATTGTAGGTTCCACCAATGTAAAGTCTGCAGACTCGGTGACAAACCAATTGAAAGAGTTGTCTTTAAGATAGTCTGCAGGAGGGCCAACTTTGTCTGTGTCTTCCAACCCCACTCAGTCGGTGGATGTACACTCTGTACAATCTTCGACCTGTACAATCATCGGCCAACCTGAATGGTAACCAACAACCAGGAGGGAATAAGAAGAAAGGACGTAATAACCGTAAGGATGGGAAAAATGGTAATAAACCCAAGGACAATAATAATAATGAGAAGACGGGTAGTAATGTTGGAGAGGGAAAATGAGAAAGACATAAGGTGAATTTTCTCTATAATCTTTGAGTAGATGATCACCTTACCCATTTATGCACCAAACTTGCAGAAGCTACAAGGATATTAGCTCAATCACCCATCGTGCTGACAAATCCATTCCCACATAATCAACACTGAGCCTCGAGCTCCTCAAATGCCATAAATGTGGTTGGTGGAGGCCAAAACCAATAGTCACAATATAGAGACCATTTATGTATCAATATGGTCGATGCGAAAGTCAATGTAGCCACTCGATCTTGAGATTATAGTTCTAAACAAACTATAACTAGTCTAGAATCTCCTCCTCCTCCTCCGGAGATGACTTTACAGATTGAGAAATCGGAGACACCACCTCATATTCTTAAAGGAGTACTCAAGCGCTCTACCCATAATCCAAATTCTAGAGCCGCCCATAACTACTCTATTGTTGAGGACCTGGGTCAAACCCCTTGTGCGATGTTGGCTTTGGAGGTACTCCAGACGTGTTCTTCATAGAGGAATGCCTTACTATATTCTTTAGGAGCTCTAGAACCCAGTGGCTCAAAAGATATCAAGTTTGAAATCATAGATGTTAAGCCTCTCTTGCCTTACCATGTGGCTTTACAAATCAATGTGGAGTATTCAAAGTATACCATCAAACACATGGTTGTTGATGAAGGTGTTGCTATGTGTGTGATGTACCTGGTCTATTGGAAAGTGTTGGATCATGTTGTCATTGATGCCAATGGTTTGTCATTGATGCCAATAGGTTTGATTACTTGGGAGATTGTTGGATCATATGTCATTGATGTAAATGGTTTGGTTTGATTGATGTCATTGGTTGATGTCAAGTAATTG
>ML777120.1:267747-283576 GCA_009831015.1 Picea engelmannii
TCACATCTAACTGGTTATAAATGACAACAATGGGTAATGAATAAATGTTGAATGCTAATTGATGAGTTTTTGTGCAAGAGGGAAGTTTTGGGAAAAAGAACCCCACACTCATTCACCCCCCCCTCTAAGTGTGGTAGGTGTGTACAACAGAAAGATCTTGGTTCTCTGACTCTTTCCAAGTCATCAAACATGTTGAATGCCTTTGACAGTCATTCCTTCTGCCCTCATGGTATTCTCCCTTCCTTTCTAGTCCAGTTAGGTGGGAATACGATAGAGATGGAGGTAGAGGTAGTTGATGTGCCTCTTGATTATAACCTATTACTAGGTCGCAATTGGACTTATGCTATGATTGTCTTCATATCGCCTGTCTTCCATACTCTTTTTTTTCCTCATGAAGGGAAGATTGTGATGATTGATCAGTTATACTTTGCGTACTCTAGTCCTAATTCATCTCTCGGGCCGTCAATCCCTATGATTGATAATTCTCAGCCAGAAACTGAGAATATATGTAATGTACCAGGCCACCCATGGCCGAGCCATGCTACATGAGGGAACACTTTCGTTCTCTCACTGCCAAACATACTGTAAGATACCTAGTATTCAACGGAGTTATGCCACATAAAATTTTCTCTTCAAACTACATGCAATTAAAACATACACACACAAAACTCTTGTGGAATCTTTACATATAAAACGTAAACAAAAAATTACATTATGTAAATCTGCGATTTCATACTAAAATAAAAATAAACACAAACATGCAGCATATACAGGGAAATACCCATAAACATACAGACAATTATAATCACACATATGATAAACCCATGAAATATGTATGTAAATAACAATGCAGAATGTAAATTTATCACACAATTGGTACTTATCTTGGTAATAATTGTTGGAGTTACTTCACACACACCTAGGATTTATTTTTCCTAAGGTTATTCCTTGTTTATTAGTCATAATTAGTCATTATCCACTCTCCTATATTTTAGGGGAGAATATTCCACCTGGAGAATATTCTCTTTCATTTGACACTTCAGTTTGACTAGTTGAGTTGAGTTTAGATGTTGCATTGGTTTTGTCACCATGCAACATTGGGATCATCACCAACTCACTACTCTTTGTTCAGTCAATTAACTGAAGACTAGTTGACTAGTTAACTCAACTAGGTGACAGTTCACTCTTGTAACTGTTGGTGTGTGTCCAGATCAATCTAGACCACCACTATGGCTCATTAGTTACTCATGTATCCTATATCTATTGTAAATTATTCACTCTTTGAGTGTGGAATACAGTTAATGAGAATTATTCCATTCTTTCTCTCTTGTTTCTTGTTTCTCAATTTCTCTCTGCAAATGTGTGTGGTATTTTATAGCTAGATCTATTATGTGTAGGTTCAAAACATTCACATGGTATCATAGCTGACGGACTGCTAAGACAAATATACACTAATTTTGTTTGCAGGTACAAAAGATTGAAGACACGTAAAAGATGTATTATTCACCAGAAATACTTCTCACACCTCATAAATATTTGGAATGGAAGCCAAAAAAAATTCTTATTCTTAGATGAAAAGGCTTGTACCAAATATCTATGGCAATGGAAGTAGAGCCTGATTCTGTCGATGAGAAAAATGACTTTCTCAATAGACAATATATGGCCATAGGAAGTATTGGCATGTTTGTTTCTCCCGAACTTTTCCATCAAGTATATGAAGAATCACGAGGATCAACTCCAAATGAATTATGGACCAGATTGGAGGTTCTATTTGGAAATAAAGAATATTGTAAATAATTCATGCAGGAGGTCGAACAGATAGAGACTGAAGAGAAGCCATCAAAAGATCAAACCTCTTATTATGAAGAGTCTTCTACAAATGTTTTTGCATAAATTTGTATTCCATTAATTGAAGATGATGTCTACTCCATTTCAGATTTGTTTTCTGAAATTCATGTGGAAGATAGATGGCATTCATCTCAGGAGTCACATGCAGACACTTTTGCATGCACCGTGCATGCATCTCAGGAGTAAAAAAGGGATTCGCGCACATCAGACACCATTCTAATATTTTTTTAGAAACATTTGCATAAACAAATTGGATATTTGAATTCCTCTTGGGAAAATATCTAATTTCAAAAAAACAATCATCCGAAACAGATTCCGGAAAGTGAAGTTATGATCGTTTTAAAATCAACAAAATTTCATCATTTTTCTAGAAACGATCACATGGTTTTCAAAATTTCATCCAAAATTTATTTGGATATTATTCATTACAAGAAGATAAAGTGGATATGTGTGGAAATATCAATGATGCATATACTTCATCAGATCTGTGCAAACATCTACATCTTCAAAAAAATCTTCAAAGAGCACAAACTTGCACAGTTGTGAGGTCTTCTTGGAGTGAAGGACATGGTTGCTTAGCAATTGCCTTTTGTTCCTTATTATTTTTTATTTTATGCATTGTAATTTGAGGGGGGGGGTTTGGTCCGATGAGGTTTTTCCTCTTTCCTCATTTAGTTCAATGTATCTTTTGTAATTGGGTACCTAACATGGCCTCGTAGCTGGGACCCATCCTTTATTCTCACCATAGTGATGTTTAGGGGGGTATTGGAGTTACTTCACACATACCTAGGATTTATTTTTCCTAAAGTTATTCCTTGTTTATTAGTCATAATTAGTCATTATCCAGTCTCCTATATTTTAGGGGAGAATATTCCACCTGGAGAATATTCTCTTTTAGTTGACACTTCAGTTTGACTAGTTGAGTTGAGTTTAGATGTTGCATTGATTTTGTCACCATGCAACATTGCGATCATCACCAACTCACTACTCTTTGTTCAGTCGGTTAACTGATGACTAGTTGACTAGTTAACTCAACTATGTGGCAGTTCACTCTTGTAACTATTGGTGTGTGTCCAGATCAATCTAGACCACCACTATGGCTCATTAGTTACTCATGTATCCTATATCTATTGTAAATTATTCACTCTTTGAGTTATGAGAATTCTTCCATTCTTTCTCTCTTGCTTCTTCTTTCTCAATTTCTCTCTGCAATTATGTGTGGTATTTTCTAGCTAGATCTATTTTGTGCAAGTTCAACACATTTACAAGAATGTCACCAACTGTGTGCAGACCGTCCATGAACCTCCCAGCCTTAGACTACATTGTTCATCACTCTCAACAGTGAGTCACCCTCGAGCTGGGACTAGACTCCACTCGGTTAAAGGGATTCCTAACCATGCTAAAGGCTCATAGACAATAGGAAACACTCCATCTTAGCTGCCCACTCAATTGACAACCTACAGTCCCTCATTCCCCACATGCATGTCCCACCCAAGAAGTGTGCCCCTTCTCTTCTCAAATGTCTTTGACTATCCCACTTTCTTTCTGGGCTTCAGCAACAGGCCGAACAGGAAGTCTCAGAGCACTGTATTTGCAGTTTAGCACCTTCAGGAAATCAATTTCCATCAATTCTCTCACTCATAGAATTGCTCATGGTCCTGACAACCCACATCTTCAATATCCCACTGGCCTGACAACCCGCTTCTTCAATCCCACTCCCAAGCTAATATCTACACCAATATATATGGCTATGGATACAGTTCTGGTACAGTGAAATGAATGTCTGAAGGATAACTAATTGCGTGAGTGAAAAAAATTGTCATGGAGTCATGGCTAAATGCTCGTTGAATGATGGAAGAGTGTGTGAAAGTGAAATAAGTCCCAACAATATGTATGCATCTCCCCAATGTGACACTTGTCATGTTGGGAGCTACTTTGACCCATTTGTCCTCAACTTTAGAACTTAGGATAAAATACTTATCCATACTTTATGATTGAAGAAATATTAATATAATATTCCTTTTTTTCTTAATCTCCCTAGCTTAGCCCTTTTCCTTAACTTTTGGCCTTCCCTTTCCCTAACTAGTGGAGTTTATTCCCCCATCTCTTTTATTGTGATCGATCTGCATGCAACGATGTATTTTATATTAATCATGAGGTAGATACAAAAAGAGGTGCTCTGGTCTTTAACATCTAGGCTCTCTGGCCTAATCAAAACATAAGCATCCATATTATAATAAATTTCTTACCAGCCTATAAAATATATCATATAAACAAAGGCTCCCTGGCCTCAACAGCGTGCGCACTTAAGATGTTGCGCACAGTATCCTGGAACGTGCACACTTCCTCATTTTACTGCACAGTACATGCACACACTATGCCATGAAATGTGCATACAAAAATGATATCAAAACATCTCACCAAATTAAGTACATTTTCATTTACATTATAATTGGGTTCGACCTAGGGATATTACAATATCGGTGTCAGAATGTATTCTTCCCTTATGGGTACCTTCAACTTCTAGGCATTGAACCGTCATGTTTATGCCATGTACAGTAGGCCCATTTCAATAGGGAGGTTCATTCCTTTCCGAACTTCTTATTTTAGTGATCCATGGACCTCACCTTCCCCAACTTCATATTGTGAAGGTCAGTTTCATGCTAGAATGGCCATGCCGCTATCGGTAGCAAAGATTGCATATCAATTTGTTATAGACTCTTCCGTCGATCTCAATATTGTTTCCTCACCGACAGACGAGGATGATCTTGTGTCTAGGCCCATGTGGGCCACTTCATTGTCTTCTTCACATGATTTCCTTGATGGGACTTTGCCTTTGGATGAAGCCATCGTTGAAGCCATGAATGGTTCCAACAAACCTTGGGATGATATGCATCACTGCTCTTATTTTCTCCCAGAGCTTGAAAGAATCGAGCAAGGTGACTTTCGATCTACTTTGAGGGAGATATTTAGTCATTCCATAGTTCCACTTGATATGTGTGGCATTTATGCTAAAGGAAATATGGAGAGCATTTCTCCTACCATCATGATCAACATCTCTTATACCCCTGGCAAGGTTGAAAACATAAATATCGGTGCGGATTGTTCGCTAGAAGAAATATTGATCTACAATGAACTCTTCAAAGAATTTTGAGATGTATTTGCTTGGTCATATGAAGAGATTCCAGGAATCAACCCTCGTATTGTCGAACATGATATTAAAACTTATCTGGATGCTAAACCTATTCAACAACGTCTCAGAGTTGTTAACCCTTGAAAGGTCCCTGCTATTAAGGTAGAGGTGGAGAAGCTACTTAATGTTGGCTTCATCTACCCGATTCCTTTGACCGAATGGGTATCCAACCTTGTTCCGGTAGATAAGAAGCAAGGAACAATCTATGTATGTATGGATTTTCGTGACCCAAACAAGGCCTGTCCGAAAGACAAATTTCCCACACATTTCATCGATCAGATTCTCGATGAGTGTGCGGGAATAGAAGTATTTTCTTTTATGGATGGATTTTCAAGATATAATCAAATTCAAATAAAACCCAAGGATCAACACAAGACAACATTTATTTGTCCTTGGGGTACTTTTGCATACCGAAAAATTCCTTTTGGCCTTAAAAACGTTGGAGCAACATTTCAACATGCCATGACTTTCTCTTTTCATGATATTAAGCACATAGTCGAAGCTCACCTTGAAAATCTTGTTTCTCACTCTCGCAAGAGAGAAAATCATGTTACTCACCTTCAACTTGTTTTTTAAAGATGTTGTTACTATAGAATCTGGTTGAACCCTCACAAGTGCATCTTTTGTGTTAAGCTTGTTCGTCTTTTAGGTGTTCTAGTTTATGAGACTGGGATCATGGTAGATCCTATAAAGGTTCAAGCAATACTTCGGTTGCCTCCCCAATGCATGATTAGACAACTTTAGGGTTTACAAGGGAAAGCTAACTTTCTTCGTCGGTTTATAGTGAACTATGCCATTATCACTAAAGTTTTCATGCATCTTTTGAAGAAGAACACCCCTTTTATTTGGGATGGGCAAGCCCAAGAGTCCTTCGATTCTTTGAAGAAAGCTTTGGTGTCAGCGCCTCTGCTAAAGCCTCTTGACTACAGTAGATATTACTTAATTTATATCGCCACATCTGAAGATACGATTGGTATGGTTCTGGTTCATGAAGATGATGAACTCCATGAGAACGTCATCTACTATCTTAGTCGAACTTTACTCGGTCATGAACTCAATTATACTCACATTGAAAAGCTAGATTTGGTTGTCGTTCACACAGTCTATCATTTGCGTCATTATATATTACTTTGCAAGACTACAGTGGTTGTTGATTTCAAACCATTTCAATACGTCCTTACCCGATGTATAATAGGGGGAAAATATAATAAATGGATTATCATTTTACAGGAGTTTGATCTCGATTTCGATCTCAATTTCGCTTCCGTGAAATCTAAGAAATACCTAGTATTTACAGAGTTAATATATGATTTTCCACGATTAGATGAGGACGTTATCCATGTTGATTCGTTTGCAAATGAACACATTTTTATTGTCTCGTCGTCTGACCCCTGGTATGGAGACATTGTTCTCTATCTTCAGACCTTGAAGTTTCCTCAACATCTCTCACAAGATGACCGATGGGGTATAAGATACCAAGATAAGAAATATATTATCATCGATGACACTTTGTATCGACGAGGAAGAGACGATATCTTGCGTTGTTGTTTAACTCATGTAGAAGCTGAGTTTGTTCTGAATGATTTCCACAGTGGGGCTTGTGGTGTTCATCTATCCGGGCTTGCGACAGCCCAAAACATTTTGTGAACCCATTATTTTTGGCCTAATATCTTTAAAGATTGTATTGAAGCGATTAAGAAGTGTCACCCCTGCCAGGTATTCACTCAGAAAATGCACTTGCATCTAGCCCCTCTTCATCCAGTCATTATTGTTAGTCCCTTCACCAAGTGGGGGGGGGAACTTTGTCGATTACAACCCAACTTTGGCTAGGGGGCATCAACACATTATCGTGGTCATCGACTACTTTACTAAGTGGCAAAAGGCCATGCCTACAGTTAAATCCGATGGGAATACTGCAACCTTCTTCGTATTCAATCAAATTATCACCTGGTTCGGTATCCTGAGTGAGATTGTCACTTACCATGGTAGTCACTTTTAGAATGAGATGATGGAATAACTAGCAGCTAAGATGGGGTTTATACATGGTCATTCTTCTCCTTATTATCCCCAATAAAATGGACAAGTAGAGGCCGTCAACAAGTCTCTCAAGACCATTTTTCAAAAAACTGTTAGTCAGAGTAAATACAACTGGCACAAGATGTTATATCCTGTACTCTGGGCATACCAAACCTTGGTCAAGACTGCCACAAGATTTTTGCCTTTCCAGTTAGTACACAGTGTGGAGTCGATATTACCAATTGAATGTGAAATCCCTTCTCTTAAGTTGGCAGTCACACTCCTACCTAACACTTCTGATCTCGAGCGATGCCTTGTACACCTAGAGAGTATCGATGAGAAGTGTCGAGGCTCCTCTACGACTATCAAGGTGAACAAACGACATGTCAAGGTCTAGTATGATAAGTTTTTCTATCCTCAGTTTTAAGCTAAGGGTGACTTGGTCCTCTTGTATGATCTAGAAAAAGAACCACTGGGGGAAGGCAAGTTTAAACCCATGTGGAAGGGTCCTTACATCATGTGACATGTTATAGAAAAAGGATCCTATGAGTTAGAATATTATGAAGGGAATAAGTTGGTTGAGCCCAGAAATGGGCTCTACTTGAAAATATACTACACTTGATCCCCAGGCTTGGGTAGAACTCTCTGTATACTAATGTAATTTAGTGTATATATCTCTTTTCTTTTTTTCTTTGGGTTTCTTATTGAGTTTTCACTTGGTTGACAGATGTCAATGGATTCTCTGGTCTACTTAGAATTTGCAGATGGAGCCAGTCATCATACATAGAACTTGGCTTCCATCGCTTGGGTGGTTTACTCACCCGAGGGTCTACTAGTGTCTTCAAGTGGCATATGCCTAGGGCCATCCAGGAATAATGTGTCCGAATATAGAATCATTATAGAATCTTTGCGTGATGTTATCTTGTATGGAATTTGTTCATTAGAAGTTTGTTTGGACTCCTAGTTAGTGGTACATCAGTTGAACAGTCATTGTCGCATGCGTGATTCATACGGGTACATATTTTAGAATGACAATTTGATTTTATTACATATTATCATATTCCTAGGATTTCTAATCATGTATCTGATGCTTATGATATTTTTTTTTTAGATTGGCATTTGTCACATAATTAAAAGCAAAGAAAACCATATCATCAATGTACACATTGTAAAATATAAGTAAAGTCGAAGATCCCTTTCTTTATATATTTAAAAAAATATGGTGTTTATAGTACCAAATTGGGGCTAATAACCTCAATACACATATACATCTGGCATTATAATATCCCATGACATCTACACCTATGGCCCTGGATGTGTGTCATGGTAGAAAACCACGATTCTTGCGAGATGCCGAAAGAGTCGTACCCATGCCCTAGGTACAACAACCATGTGTCGCTACATGGATTTAGGCAGATCCTCTACCTGAACCATGGGTATCTTGTGAGTCAAACACGACAGGTTTCCCTGCAAGTTTTGTAGCACCCTCCACTTCGTCTCCCTGATTCCTCTGTTGATGTTGAGGGAAACCTTTTGGCCATCACAAACCCACGTTTTCATAACACAAATGGATAATTCAATACTTAAGCTCCATCCAAAAATATTTTTGTCCTAATTATACAAAAATAAAAATAAAAATGAACTATTTAGAAACATTTTGACATACCCATGTCACCATAGGTGGCCCCTGGTGGGAGTGGCATGTATGGATCTCTTATGAATTCGACCACCTTGTAGGGATAGTCCTCCACAGTGATGACCTGTCACCACCACCAATAGAAGAATCCATCATTGTAGGGTGTTGGAACCCTACCTTCCCCCTGTCGCCTCATTACCTCGGTCCACCGTGCCATGGATGTATCATGAGGTCCTCTCAGGAGAATATCAACTCTAGGTCCTAAACATGGAACCTGCTCAAAAAAGAAACTGCATAGGATGGAGGCAAACCCAAAATTTATTTTATCCCCTTGTTTGCACTCTATCAATTGGCTCTTCATATTTTTCGGTAGTGAGGTACACCAGTCATACACTGTGGGTCTCACACACTGCACTGCATAGAACATGAGTGACCTCGATGCCTGTTGCAATGAGGCCAAGCCTGTGATATTGGTCAATACTAGGACAATGATCTTCAAGATGAGGTTGTTTATTGCCCGGATAGGGACTTGGATACCTACCTTAGGATTCCTTGCTACACAGTGGGCATCGATATATTCCTCTATCTTCATCTCGCTACCTACTCCCCATGATTTGAGGTTCACAACCTCCCCCTGGCATGATAGACCAGTCAGAAAGTAAATGTCCTCCACTTCAATTCTCAATGGTTTCCCATCGAGATTAAGTCTCTCACTATCAAGCTCCCAGTAACCCACCAGCATATCCAACAACCTCACATGGGCTCTCATTCCTTTCATCCCCCAAAAATTATACAAGCCACATCACTTTAAGTCCATTTGGGCCCCCAGATATTGATCTACAGTGGCATCGACCTCCTCATGTTCTCTCTCTCTCTCCATTCAAGAACCATCCTGTCAAAGACAATTGGAATTTTGAGTTAGAACCTTTCAAATTGATCATTTGTGTGCCTGTACGTGGCCTCCTTTACATACATTCATGTGTAGGGTTCAATATATGCCCCCTGTAGTTCACACAGGAGTGTATACATCATCGTATATGCGACCTAATCAAATCTAGTCTGCATAAACAAAAATCTACACTTTGCGCCCTCAATAACTAAAAATTTAATACCTAATTCAAAATTTTAAACCATTGAAATTGAAGAGGAAGAGAGCAAGAATTACCTATTCCAAACAGCTCATGATTTTGTTGCTTGATGCTCCCGCAATTGTTGTTTGAATCTTGGAGGAATTTTGGTCCAATTTGCACTAGTTGGGTATAAAAATCAAAATGGTATAGTAATTTTTTATTTTGTTACTATTTATAAATTACTTTTACCCACTTTCTATAGTTTTAAGCCATTTTTTCACCTAATGGACTAATACAAAGGTGGATTAAGTTGGTTTTTGCAGTTTTAACCTGGGATTCTTGCAGATTTCAGTGTTATGTTGACCATTTTTCACCTCAAGAAGGTATGTTCATTACCCAACATATAGGATAGGTATCCATTTCATTATGCATTTTCGCATTATTGTTATAGCAAGATTTGTCTCACCATTTCTATCTTGCACAGAGGGCCTTTTTCCATTTCCCTATCTAGACTCTTCATCCCTTTTTTGATGAATCCAAAGCTAAAAATACATATTTTTCACATGTACGTGCCCTATCTACTATACATCATGCGTATGCGTAGGTTGCTCCACTACAACCCGTGCACATCAGGATTTGTGCTAGAAATACAAAAATGAAGTTGGGTTTCCATGCATGACATGAGATCTCTGATCCTTAGCCTTCCATATACTAGAAACGTTATGACTTGACCCTTCAGTTGTATTTTGAAGGCTATAAGAGCACAATTTTGAGCTATAGAAAAGAGGAGAAAGCATTCAACTTTAAGAGCAAAGTTACTCTGGAGAAATTACTTCATATTGAGTCTGCATCCCTTTGTTCCTCAAGTTCGAACACAATGTTCATCCCCCAAGCTCTTTCCCTATTGTTGAGAGAACCTAATTGTCTCCCTTCTATGAGCTTGCCTTTGGTGGAGGATTCAAGTGGTGGAGGCCCAGTTGGAAGGAACCTGGCTTTTTGGTTTCAAACTGTGCCGACATGGAAGTCTATAATGTTATCACTTCTTCTGATCATTCATTAATAGAAATACTCCTTTCCCATCCTATTGGTATCTTGCAAATATACGATTATTATCCATGATCATGTTTTCTATGTTTATTAATGGATTATGTTATCTAATGTGCTAACCCCTTTGTATTATCACTATATAATTTCTCTTCTTGTTTGTTGAGAAATTGTTGCAAGTATAAATCTTTGGGTCAAAGTGCTCAACGATGGAACATCATCAAACGTTGGATTGAGGTAGGCCTCTTTATTATATTGAACATTAGTTTATATAACATACGTTGGAATTGAGTTGATTTATATAGTCATACATGTCTTTTGTGGTTCACCCTTTCCATAGAGAGTTTTTCCCTTGTAACAATTATCATATAACTTCCACTCTTTATTCCCTACGTTCAAACCCATTTGATGTGACACATAACCCTCCATCTACAATAAAGTCGTGTCGTTTCAAGTGGTAGAGACTTACTGAACATGGGTGCCCTAGTTAGATCCCCTACTGCATTTGGTGCCCATGCAGATATTTTTTCAACAAGACCGGGAGTCCTTCACAACTCGTACTTGACTTTATGTTGAGCCTCATTTCTCATTCATAAACATGCGACCTTATACCCTATGGACTCCCAAACGAGTCTAATTTAAGCTCTTTTCTGACTTGTCGAGAAAGAAAAAATATTACCAAGTGATTTGTCCCTTTCACACTTGTTAAATTGGATTTGAAAGGTTGTGAGTCTTAGTTGAGCTATTTTCCAACTCATTACCAAAAATTGAAAATATCACCAAGTGAACTTGTCTTTTTCACACTCATAAATTGGTTTCAAAAAGATGTCTATTTGGCACAAGTTTATCCCTTTTTCACACCAAGTAGACTAAAAGATATAAAAAAGGACATTTTTTGGTGTTAATTTGTGATTGCATATGATGCCCTTGCTTGCAGTATTGAGCCTATAGTCGGTTCTCGCTTTGCATTATAAATCGTTTTCCTTAGCAGTTTTGCATCCTCAACCAAACAAAGCCTTGTTTATATCCTTTGCAATTTGACACCCTATACCTAGGAGGGAACATTCCCCCAAGTTTCCATCTCCTGCATACACTTCCTTGCATTGAGAATAGGTATGTTCCACTGCTAGAACTAGTTTTTCTTACTTGTGACACTTGTTTCCTCCTTTGTATCATAGCATTCATTTGTCTATGAAAAAACAAAAAAATATGGGCAGGAAGGGAGTATTATCTTGTATCGGAAACAATTGTGTCGCCTTTGAATAGAGCACAAAATTATTTGAGTCCATTCACCATCATAATTTTGGGATTAGCATGGCCTTAGGAATTTGAGCTCGTTACAAAGTCTTCTCTACTTACTGGTTACTCTTCCAGTCCCTATAGAGAATTTCATTGATGCCTCCTACATCTCATGGTTTCATAATTGGGTCTATGTTGTCAAATTCCTCCATATGTCTCATGCTCTTGTTCAAAGGAAGTCTATCAACCTGTGTCATCCACTCCTCAGAACTCTTGACTTTTTATGTTGGCCATACCCTTAGTTTGTTTCAGAATCACATGATACTGTAGTCCTATCATGCACCCTGGCCCTACTTTCATCATTGGTAGGTAACCTTGAACCCAACAGTTGACATTTCATCATTGGTTGTTGACTGGGTGGTTTCCCTTATTTTCGACATCAAGACATATATTCACGCATTGGGATTCATGCAGTGTCTTGTATTCCATTAGCCTTATTGGTGGTTTCCTTGCCTTTGTCAGCATTTTTCATCATTGGTTGTTATTTAGGGGGTCTTTTTCATGTATGCTCACACTTGGCACACACAGAAGACACACAGGGTCATTGGTTCGTGAACATGTTCTTTGTCCAATTTCCACCAAATCATGAAGCTTTTGCTTTGTAAGTCATGCTGAATGATGAGAGATGCCTTAATTATCTCCTTTCAGTGGGTCTCTTTCCATCGACTTCAGCCCATTTATTCTAGAAACGTGACCTAGAGTCTTATGAGTACCTTGAGGCTTGCAGACATCAGTGGTAGTATCTCTCACCATCAACAATTGGGAATACATCAATGTCTCCTGATCGATGGATTCTTCAGGTGTTCGACGCCGATTCCTCTATTCACACTTGTAAGAATCCACTCGGTGCCTTGATACCTACTTTCATTATCGGTAGGTTGTCTCATGTTTGTTAATAGTATAAATCAATGATCGAAAATCAAACAATGTCTCATTATGTTCAACCTCAACTCCTTTATTCACATGATGTAGACTTGGACCTTTGGCGGATTGTGTAGAAGACTTGAAGACATCACTATGTGGCCGCAACTTTCTTGATCCGTTGCTTCCTTTTCATTGGACCAGTACCTATATGACTTCAGTGATCATGGGAGATCATATTGTACTCCATGGTATACAGATATCTTCATATTGGTTTTGAGACTGGTTCTACTAGGCCTTTTCCATGACTCTAATAGCTATTGGCATGTAACCGCATTTGTATTTTCTTATTCATGGCCACGGATTTGGTATATTTTTCACATGGATCTACAATGTAATTTTTGGCAACCATGTATCCAAATTCAATGCAGAATGTAATGAGAAATTGAGTTCATCCATTTGGTTCTCTGCCACTCCACTTCTGGGTTATTTATAATTTATTTCTTCCATCGCAGATTCTCCTCTAACCTCACACATTAGGGGGCATCTGTTAGAGCAAGATTTTCCTCACCCTATGCAATATTGCAGAGAGGGCCTTCTTCCATTTCCCTATGTAGACTTATATTCCCTGTCACTAAAGTCTAGAGACCAAAATAAAAAAATTTCCACTTGTACGCATCTTGCACCCTATACAACAAGCATATAGGCAGGCTGCTCCACTACAGCCCGCGTACATCACGATTTGTGCCAGAAAATAAAAATTAAATTTTGGGTTTCCATGTCACGATAGGATATCTCTGATCCTTGGCCTTCCATATACTAGAAACATTTTGACTCGACCCTTCATTTTCATTTTGAAGGCTATAAATAATCCAATTACGAGTTGTGGAAAAGGAGAGAGAATTCAACTTTGAGAGCAAAGTTACTCTGGAGAAATTATTTACTTCATATTGAGTCTGCATCCATATGTCCTTTAAGTATGAACACAGTGTTCATCCCCAAATCTCTTTCCTTATTGATGGAGAACCTCATTGTCTCCCTTATATGAGATTGCCTTTGGTGGAGAATTGAAGTGGTGGAGGCCTAGTTGGAAGGAACTTGGTTTCTCGGTTCCGAACCGTGCCGACACGAAAGTCTGTAATATTTTCAATTCTATTGGTCATTTATTAATAGAAATACTCCTTTCCCATCCAATTGATATCTTGAAAATATATGAATT
This sequence comes from Picea engelmannii, assembly GCA_009831015.1. Classification (NCBI taxonomy): domain Eukaryota; kingdom Viridiplantae; phylum Streptophyta; class Pinopsida; order Pinales; family Pinaceae; genus Picea; species Picea engelmannii. Next base: position 281,934 of record ML777120.1, read on the forward strand.
ATTATCCATAGGCATGTTTGTTATGTATATTGATGGATGATGCTATATAATGTGCTAGCCTTTTATATTTCCACCATATTCTTGATTTTGCTTGTTTGTTGAGAACTTGTTGCAGGTATATATATTTGGGTCAAAGTGCTCAACGGTGGACACCATTGAACATCTGGATGAGGTAGGCCTTTTTATTATCTTTCTTTCACATTGGTTTATATATCACATTTTTGGGATAGAGTTGATTTCTGCAGTCATTTCTTTCTGTTGTGGTTCACCATAGCCATGGAGAGATTTTCCTCGTAACAAGTGTTGATGAGTAGATTGAAGGAATCATGCCTTCAACACTTCAAAGAGAATATACATCTTCCATTCCCGAAGATATGCATGCACCTTCAAAAAGAATTCATCCATCACATGGAGACTGAATTTGGGATAGGTTGGTCAGTAAAGAAGATAAAAAAAAAATGACTCAAAATTGCAAGATATTTCGTTGCAACCAAATGAAAAAGATAAAAGCAATTATGCTCGAGCTAAGGAAAAAAATAAGGCCAATTGATGTAAGTGTGAAAGTATGGAAAGATCTCGTCAAATCATATGATAGAGTAGATGCACAGAGGAAGTCCAGTGAGGAGAGAAAACATGTATTTGAATTTAGTCATAAAATTATTTCAAATTCATTAAATGATTTTTATATTTTACTAGTGCCTAATTGAATTGAATTAGTGTATGTTTTAGGACAAGGCCTCGAAGACAAGACTTTCTAAATTTAATGTACACGTCACAATGGGCAAACATGTTTAGAATCCTTAATATGAAAAATTGTATGTATATTTAATATCTGAAATGATACTTTTTTTTTTTTTTCGTACAAAAACGTAAATGATTGGATATTAATTACTTTAACTAGTCCATCTTCCATGTTTTGATAGGAGCAACAATATGGCCATTATCAATCACAATTAGAATTCAAGATGATACAAGAAAAAAAGTGGTCCGATTTTATTATCTGTATGGAGAATAAGGTATCGTTAGTTGACTTTCAATAACTTAGTTGGATATTGTTATGTTAATATGTCAATATGCATTTCTTGTCTTGAGTTTTTTATTTATGTGTAGCTTCAGTTCTTTTGTGCTCCCATCATTCATAGAACCCTTATAAATTACCAACATTTCACTATGATCAATTCCTTATGAATCAATATCCAATCACATCTTTATCAAGTCCTTTTCCAAAAACCCTAGGCCAAAGGAGAGATGCAAGACCATGTAATACATAACCCATAGACAACAAACCATATCTTTGTTGAAGTTTGAAAAAGCATAGAGAGTACCTCTAGAGTGCAAGGAAAGAGTATAGTGAGCCACCAATGAAAAGACACAAGTATAGCAAGCCTCCAAGAACAAGAAACAAGTCATAGCGAGCCTCCAAGGACAAGACACAAGCCATAGCGAACCTCTAAGGAAGGGATGCAACTGATAGTGAGCCTCCAAGGAGAAGACACATCTCATAACAAGTCTCCAATGAGCATGAAAAAGACATAACAAACCCTATAAGGAGTAAGAATAGTTGTAGCGAAATTCCCCAGACAACTGTAGAGAAAAACCAAGTGCGCAAGAGCAAGAGAAATATGTCACAATCACTGAAGGAA
>ML777120.1:283631-300051 GCA_009831015.1 Picea engelmannii
ATATATATATAGATGTCCAACATGATTCATACATGAATTTTCATTATGGTCGACTTACACTTCACATAACCAATGTCTATCTTGGGATTTTATTCACAACTTTAAAAATTTTACTTGACTTCTTACATCATAGGAAAGGTTTTTCTTGGCCAATACTTCAAGGCATCACGTCCACTCCACAAGGAGGATTATTCCATCATTACTTAGGTGTTATACCATCACTCCAATCCAGGAGGACCATCTTATCATTGTCTAGGTGTTATAATGTCACTCCAATCTAGGAGGACCACCTTATCATCATCTATGGTGTTATAACATCACTCCAATCGAGGAGGACCACCATATAGTTATCTAGGTGTTATAACATCACACCAGTCCAGAGGACCACCTGTCATCAACTCCACTCTAGAGGACCATGGTGTTATAACATCACTCCATTTGGAGGAACACCATATCATTATCTAGGTGTTATAACACCACTCCAATCTGAGAGGACCACCTATCATCAAATCCAGTCAGGAGGACCATGATGTTATAACATCACTCCATCTGGAGGAACACCATATCATCATCTATGTGTTATAACGTCACTCCAATCTAGGAGGACCACCTATTGTCAACTCCAGTCATGAGGACCATGGTGTCATAACATCACTCCATCTGAAGGACCACCATATCATCATCTGGGTGTTATAACATCACTCCAATCTAGGATGACCATCCTATGGCTACTCAACTGGTCTCATCACATGTACGTTATCCAACCTACTCAATGGTGTTATAACATCACTCCATCCGGAGGACCACCATATCATCATATGGGTGTTATAACATCACTCCAATCTAGGATGACCATCTTATGGCTACTCAACTAACCTCATTACATGCACATTATCCATGCTACTAGAGTTGTGGTATGTGTGCACCCATACCATATTGGACATGTCTTGCGTAATGAGGGGTCACTAATCCCTCAGGAAAGAACTATGAGTCGTAGCGCAGGTCATGGTCTAACCTTTAACAATGTGAGAGTGTCTTAAGATAACTTATCTTAGTATGTCAAGATGTACACAACATGGATCTCTCCATTAGTATGTCGACTCTCCCAATCTTAGGGACAATCACAACATTCCTCCCTAGTGTCAGTCACACAGAGCTTATCTAGCTTGTAGTGTAATATACCTTGGAACGTGTAGTTAGACTTGTTGTGTCCTTTTTATTCATGAAATTGTCCTTGTAGCCCTTGAAATGTATCATCAAAGTCCTCATCTTTTAATATTCCTCTTTGTATTGATCATGAAAGGATTTGTGTGTGTTGGTGCAATTATATGTATAATATATAACCAATCATAAATTAATCAACTGATATTCAGAATTAGTAGAGTTTCTACACTAGATGTGTTGGAAAAAGGTAATCTAATATATAATCACTTAGTATAATGGATCATAAATCACTGTCAAACATAAACTTTGTTTTTTCCAAGAACTAATCACAATCTCTAATCAGGAAAAACACACTAATCACTAATCACTAAAGATTGTTCAAATCCGGACAAACACATCATTCTTGGCTGAGTATATATTTATCCCTTCAAAATAGTTGACACATCATTTACTTTCATTAATACGCCTTCGTCCTTTCAATGCGCAGGATGATTTTCACCATTATGAAACATTGACATTCTTCAATGTAATGTAATTCCTAGAAATAAACCAAACATAGTCACAATGTTTAGTTTTATATCTATGTGACACCATTTATTTCCTATATAAATGTACAACAAGTGTTTGTAAGAATTCATAAACAATAGATAAGGTAACTAGGTGCATATGCATCCTAGGTATATGTGTCACATCTGTGTTATCATAAATCCCTATCGTATAGTAGTGGTGCTCTCTTTTTCTTCTTTCTTTTCATTGTTAGGATTCACAACTGCCACATGCAATGAATAATATGATGATATCCCATTGGCAGGATTATCTAGGTGTTATAGCCTTGATACTTGATCTTTCTTTCCTTCATCCCATAGCCTTTCCATCTATTTTTTTATCATTCCTACCTCTTTTAGTATTAAGAAGTCACCTTGGGTAGAAATATTGTAGCATATTGATTGTGTCTTTGTTGAATTCCTAAAATTGTCACATATGAAATTTGAAAAGAATATGCCATCTTTATATTTGTTTGATGCAAATCAAAGTTGGGAATGGTGAATTTTGTAATCATCCCTTTAATAGCATAGTTTTTGTCATGAAATCCAATCCATAATACATTAATAGTGGTAGGATAACATGTCAAACATTGGTTGGTAAGGGAGTTCTTTGTTAAATCTTAGTTGGTAGGATAATTTTTTAGCATGTGACTACTAGTAGAATATAACATATCTTGGTTAATTGGACAATCTATCAAATCTTGGTTAGTGAGATAGTCTCTGGAGAATCCATACATGGAGTTGAATCTATAAGTAAACCTTAAAATTTTAAATGAAGGAATATATATATATATATAACTTTCTCTTAGAATTCCAAGTTTAAATTCAATATCATATTGCATTTGACAAGTCAAACAATATATCCAACACTGGGATTAAGTTTTGTAATATTTAACCCACCCTTAGATCATGTGTAATGCATACAAAGTTGGAATACTATGTTATGGATCCCATGTAGTTTTATCATAAGAATTAATTTCATTTATATCAAAGTGTCAAGGTTATTTCTATGATATATGCTAAGTATAGTCTAGTAGTTAGAAATATGGATCAATTCATAAAGAAACAAGTGTCTTACTTGGATGAGGTTCATAATGCAAATATCTATGGAATTGATAATATAGATTTGTTCCAAAGAATAAATAACTCTTTCTATGTAATATAGAAGAAAATGTATAATGGTAACTAGATCATTTTGTAGGAAAATGATATAAGCTTAGACTTCACAATTTGAAAACAATTCTAAACTATTCTTAGTGTGCATATAGCTTTATTAGCTATTACTTCCACTTGTTGCACTTGTCACCATCTTATACAAACCAACTCAATCCCTAATGAGAGAATTGTGAGATGTATTTCTAAACAATCTTGAAAAAGATGATTTTATTCTTTTTCATGGACAACAATGTAGATCTAACAACAAGGAGTTCATATTTCTTCCAAAAAAAATAAGTAATGGCACCTTGCAATATACCAGATATAAAATGTATGAAGAACATAAATAAAATGCTAGTAATGGCAGAATAACAACAATATAACCAGAACATTCATCACAATAACACTGAAATGATATAAGAATAAAAATAGAAATAACACTTTGAATCTGAAAGCAATGTTCACGGGCCTCTTCGAGGGGACAACCTCCAGTTGAGCAGAGCTCTATTACAATAATATCCAAGCTAGGATTCTCATACCTTTGAATCCTATTTATACTAAAAAGAAGCATCTAGAGAAAGATCCTTCTAGAAGCGGAAGCTTCTATTAGGTCTTCTTACATCCGCCTTATTCTATTTTATTGAAAGGCCTTATTAATATTGACCTTTATTACATCCGAATATATTTTTCTACCTATGTGCGGGTTAGGACTCTAACATGTACGCCCCCTTAAAAACAACCTTGTCCTCAAGGCTTGAGATGAGGAAATTGCTGTAGAATGGTAGCTGGTTCCCAAGTGGTGTCTGCTAGAGTTGTATCTTTCCACTGGACTAGAAATTCTTTGATGGTTCTCTTACGTAGGCGATGCTCACACTAGTCCAAAATGGATTATGGTTGTATCCAAATGGATCCTTCTTCAGCTAACTCTGGAAGGTTGGTTTGAATTTGGCACTTAGCTCCAATCACCTCCTTTAAGCATGAAACATGAAAAATACGATGTAGCTTTGAATGGGTGGGAAAAGATAACTGATAGGTGACCTATCCCACACACTTGAGCATGGTATAAGGACCATAAAATTTGGGCACTAGCTTCTGACAATGCTCGGCCTTGAGGGAAGTTTGCTTGTAAGGTTGCACTCGAAGAAACGCTTGATCCCCTTCTGCAAATTGACGTTCAAAGCAACCTTGATCTGCTTGTTGCTTCATGCGATTCTGTGCCATGAACAAATTCTCTTTGAGGGTACGAAGAATGGCCTCTTGAGCTGTAAGTGTTAGGTTGGTGCAGACCCCTCCTAACCCTCGGGCTAAAGTCTACTCACAGGATCGTTCAAAACCTTCCCGAGCCAAAGCGGCTCTTTTATCCCCGTGCTGGAATCTCAAATTTCTTGATCCACATGTCCTTCTTCTTGCCTCATGGTATTCTACACATGACCATGAATTTTGGGTTTCAGGACTCATAGAGTTCTGATGTCAAGAGCCTCTTTCCCCTTAACCTCCCGATCACCGAAATACTGAAATGTTGAAATGACGTTCACAACAATTATCCCCCCAGGCTATGCTTTGGCCCATATGACCACAGTCCTATTCCCTTCAGGAATTATCAATACGAGAGCCCAACCTCTTGTCAGCAGAACTCCCAAATTCCCGATTTCTGATTTGCCGAAATGTCCTTTGTCGCATTAGCCCCTCCTGGCAATGCCCTGATCCATGTGACCACTCCTCATAAGACCACAGTCTTATTTCGGGGTTTTGCGACTCAAGTTCCCAATCTCCTATCCTCTTGATCCCTGAAAAATTGATACCCGAAATGTCGAAATGTTATTCTCCCAGGGTCTTCTCCTTTCAGGAAATCTCCTAAAATCCTAGATTGCTTCCACGCATCTCCTCAAGATGGACAGTCCTCTTGCATTTTGTGATTTCATGACTTGCAACCCTGAGTGACACAAATCCTCTGTCAACTTGAATCCTCGGTAGCTGAAATATCGACGAGTTCCTCGATCTCCCCCACGTGTCCCAATGAATGGACGGTTGTGATCTTTTCAGGACTTTTCCAAGTGCGAAGTTGAAATGCTCACCCCTGTCCTCTGAATCCATGATATCTAAAATCTTGATGGAATCTTGATCTCTGCCACGTGTCCTCCATGGATGGACGGTCCAGATCATTTCGGGGCTTCACCACTTGCAAAGTCGAAAGACTCCTTCCCCTTCTATTTCCCGATGTCCAAATCCCCGAAATGGGTGATCTCGAGACACGTGTCCTCCTTCCAATGGATGGTCCAGATCTATTTTGATATTTCAAGACTTTCATCCTAGAGTGTCCAGACCTTTGTCCTCAGGACATCCAAAATCTTGAAGTCCGAAATCCTGATGTGCTCACTATTTTGGGACTTCTCCAGCTCTCTATTCTGCACTTAAGGATTAAACCACATGCAACTTCTTGTCGATCCAACGGATGTCGAGTATTCTAAGTGAGATCCAATGTCTTAGAATCTCTTATGTCTTGTGCACTCCTCCACTTCTCCCTGGACATGGAAACTTCAACATTCCAGATCTCTTCGACTGATCTAACAGTAGCTATGCTTCCTTCTGAGCTTATGCGCTTTCTTCTCGGACTTGGAAGAATTATCCAAGTGAAAAAGGCCTCAACCTTTTATCCTCTCCTCTGAGAAATATTTACCTTGAGTCTCACCTGCATATATGAAAATTCTCTCCCTCCTGAGATTCTCTTCTCGAATCCTCAAAGAACTCTTTGACTCCTGTGCTTCTATAGAGTCTTTGCACCCAAAGTGTTGTCTCTTCTGAGATTTCCCATTACTTATATCTCTTAAGGGATTTTACCCTTATTCCTTCTCCTGCAGATGGAGAAATATGCTTCCCTCCTGGCACTCCTTCACTCAAGAAAAATTTTTGTTGAGTCTGCAGGGTGTTCAACAACCCTATCAAGATCCTTCTCAGGATTCTTCTTCAAATTACAGAACTCAAAGAGTTCTCTCTCTGCTCTTTGGCACTCAATCAATTCCCTCCTGGCAGAGTTTCTAGAATCCTCTGTGATTCTGACTTTTGTTTGAACTCACAAAAGAGTTCTTCCTCAATGCATCACTATGCATATGCTCAATGCCTACTTGGCAGAGCTCTACAGAACTCACAACAGAGTTTATGTCTGCAACTATGTCTTCCCTACATAGCCCTGCCTCCAAGGTGTTCAGAAACCTTGACGTCGTCCTCTAATTTGATGATTTCATCTACTGTGCCCTCCTAGCACGCCTTTGTCTAAACCCATAGAATCCAAAAATGCACCCTCTGTGTATGGCTATTAGAACCCGCAACATTTTGTCACACCCTCCAGGTGTGAAGCCTCAAAGACCTCTAACCCTGAAATCAATCAACCCCTACAAATGCATACCTACAACATAGATCTACATCATATAAAGAACACTCAAAGACATTCATTCAACATAGACAATATGCAGGAAAAACTGCTTTGGTTTGTATTAATAAAAATGCCTCTTTACAAAGGTGTTATGAGCACGAATTTTAACAAGGTCTCAACTCCTTCTCTACTCTCTCCGCCTAATCTTCTACCATTACTATGATAATACAAATAAGGTATCTCGATCTTTTACACGAGGGGGATCTTTGAGCTCTTCCCTCCAATCTCACCTACCCTATTCAATTACATTGAATGGGTTGTCTAGTCCAGAATCAGATCTAGATTTCAGCCTTACAAACATTCAAGGCTCCTTATATATAGCCTATGCAAAGCATGGCCTCAAGGCTCAACAACCTACAACATTAATTAAATTCAAATCTCAAATTTTGAAATGAGGTTGTGCCTCTTCATCCTTGAATGTGTGTGTTGATGTGGGCTAGCTGGCTGGCTAATTGACGTGGAGAGATGCTCCTGGATCATACTCCTCAGCTGCAAAATTCATGAGATCCTTCTCATGAGCTTCCCATATCAGCTGTTGAAATCCTCCTAGATCCCAAACAAATTTCTAGAGTTGTTCATCTACTCCATCTCTCTCCTGCTGATGCTTTTGTTGTGTTGCTACTACTACTTCTCTACCTAGCTTCTCCTTGCTACCAATCTTTGCTGACTCTATCACCAACTTTCTGATCTTCTCGATCACTTCGTCCAGCTGCTCCAGTGGATGGTCTTGTTCATGCAGCCTCCTCTACTGAATTTTTTTTCTACAGATGGACAGATCACAATGATCTCCCATGCCATCTCCTTTATCTTCTATGGAACTAAGTTTCCACTCTGCTGCAGACTTCATCTCTGCAGTCTCCTCACTGAATTGTTGTTCAACTTCCTCTTCTTCTAGTTCTCTTGCTGGCTAAATTCCATCTTCACCCGGTTGCTCCTCAACCTGGAATTTTTCTTCATCATCTACTGGATACCTCGATACTACAGTCTTCACCAGTTCATCTCCCTGGATGAAGTCTTTGAGCAATTCCTCAAAATGCTCCTCTACTTGCTTTGGATTGTTTAGCTAATCCTACAACATCTCCAGCTCCATCTCCCATGGAGTGAGTACCACATCTGCCTTATCGTCTTCTTTGACCGTCACAACTGGTTGGTCTTCTTCTACTATCACTGCTTCATCGATAATGCAAATTTCTGCCTCATTTGGTCTAAGTGGTAGAAATATTTCAATTCCCCCAATCATTAGAAGATTTCTTCGATCTTCCTTCTCTGTCAACTACTCTAGCTAATCCAAATCCATCTCTGAGCTCATCTTCTCTGTCAGCTCCTCGGGTTGATTCAAACTCACCTATGAGTTCATGAGACTCTCAGATAGCCTCATTTTTGTTCCCATGCCCTCTTAGAAAATTGGAAGCTTTCTTTTTCCCTCCTAGTAGTCTATGATATCACACAGTGACCTCATATCATTTCCCTCCTAGCAATGTGAAATTCCCTGGCTGTCCTCATGATAATCTGTGAGATCTCACAGAAATCTCAACTCCTCGCCCTCCTGGCAATTGGGAATTTCCTGGCTGTCTTCTTGACATTCCTTGAGATCTTCAGCTAATCCCAATTCATCCTCGTCATCACTGAGATTTCTCCTAGTCTCTGGTTCACATACCTGAACCATCTTCTCTAGTCCATCGAGGTTTTCAACATGCCTCAACCATCCTCTTAATACACTACACTGTCTTCTAGCCATCAACTCCTTGACTGGCCATTTTGCTTTTGTCCTCATGGGCCATTCATATACCCATCTCGACTTGGCATTCTGCTGCATCTCAAATGCAAGCTCATCCATCCTTTCCCTCATCTTGACAAGTTATTTATCCCATTTAGCTTTGCTCATCATCTCTGGGTCCTTCCTTCCAGTGTATCTACAACCTTTAGTAGCCATCTTGTTGTTCCTGTCTACCCTCCTGGAAAACCTATTGTTACTCTACAACAGTCATCTACAGAGTCTTCAACACTCTACTTTCTTCTCCTCGCTTCACCTGAAATATACATATGAAATCCCACTCTGATACCACAACTGATGTGTATCAGAGTATTCCTTTTCCCTCACTTACTCTGCCTAAGATATACAAATAGAAACAAGCTTTGATACCACTTGTTGTAGACCCCTCCTGACCCTCGGGCCGAAGTTCGCTCACAGGATCATTCAAAACCTTCCCAAGATGAAGAGACTCTTTTGATCCCCTACTGGAATCTCAAATTTCCCGATCCACAGGTCCTTTTTCTTGCCTCATGGTCTTCTGCACACGACCATGAATTTCAGGTTTCGGGACTCATAGAGTTCTGATGTCAAGAGCCTCTGTCCCCTTAACCTCTCGATCACCGAAATGTTGAAACGTCGAAATGACATTCATAACAATTAGACCCCTGGGCTATGCTTTGGCCCATACGACCACTTCCCATATGATCGCAGTCCTATTCCCTTCGGGACTTATCAATACGAGAGCCTGACCTCTTGTCAGCAGAACTTCTGAATTCCTGATTTTCGATTTGCCGAAATGGCCTTTATCACATTAGCCCCTCCTGGCTATGCCCTAATCCATGTGGTGACTCCTCATAAGACAACAGTCGTATTTCGGGGTTTCACAACTCAAGCACCCAATCTCCTGTCCTCTTGACCCCCAAAAAGTTGATACCTGGAATGTCGAAATGTTATTCTCCCGAGTCTTCTCCTTTCGGGAAATCTCCCGAAATCCTAGATTTCTGCCACGCTTCTCTTCAATATGGATGGTCCACCTGCATTTCATGATTTCGCAACTTAAGACCCCTAGTGACACAAATACTCTGTCAACTTGAATCCCCGATAGCCAAAATATCGACGGGTTCCTCGATTTTCGCCAGGTGTCCCAACGAATGGATGGTTGTGATATTTTCGGGACTTCGCCAGGTACAAATTTGAAATGCTCACCTCTGTCCTCCGAATCCCCGATATCTGAAATCCCGATGGACTCTTGATCTCTGCCATGTGTCCTCCATGGATGGACAGTCTAGATCATTTTGGGGCTTCGCCACTCGCAAAGTCGAAAGACTCCTTTCCCTTCTGTTTCCCGATGTCTGAATCCCCGAAATGGGTGATCTCGCGAAATGTGTCTTCCTTCCAATGGACGATCCATATCTATTTTTCTATTTTGGGACTTCCATCCTGGAGTGTCCATACCTTTGTCCTCAGGACCTCCAAAATCTTGAAGTCTGAAATCCCGATGTGTTCACTATTTCGGGACTTCTCTAGTTCTCTGTTTTTCACTTAAGGATTAAACCATGTGCATCTTCCTACTGATCCAATGGTTGTTGGGTATTCTGAATGAGATCCAATGGCTCAAAATCTCTTCTATCATGCGCGCCCCTCCACTTCTCCCTGGATGTGGAAACTTCAATGATCCATATCTCTTCGGTTGATCCGACGATAGTTATGCTTCCTCCTAAGATTTTGCGCTTTCTTCCTGGACTTGGAAGAATTATCCAAGTGAAAAAGGCCTCAACCTTTGCTCCTCTCCTTTGCGAACTCTTTACCTTGAGTCTCGCCTATGCATATGAAAATTCTCTCCCTCTTGAGCTTCTCTTCTCGACTCCTCAAAGGACTCTTCAACTCCTGCGCTTATACAGAGTCTTTGCACCCAAAGTGTTGTCTCTTCTGAGCTTTCCCGTTACTCAGATCTCTTAAGGGATTTTACCCTTCTTCCTTCTCCTACAGATGGAGAAATATAATGCCCTCCTGGCACTCCTTTTCTCAAGAAAACTTCTTGCTGAGTCTGTAGGGTGTTCAACAACCCTGTGAAGATCCTTCTTAGGATTCTTCTTCAAATTACATAAATCAAAGAGTTCTCTCTGTGCTCTATGGCACTCATTCGATGCCCTCCTGGTAGAGTGTCTAGAATCCTCTGTGATTCTGACTTCTGTTTGAACTCACAACAGAGTTCCTCCTCAATGCATCACTATACATATGCTCAATGCCCACTTGGTAGAGCTCTACATAACTCACAGTAGAGTTTATGTCTACAACTATGTCTTCCCTACACATCCCTTCCTCCAAGGTGTTCAACAACCTTGAGGTCTTCCTCTGAGTTGATGATTTCAGCGACTGTGCCCCCCTAGCACGCCTTCATCTGAACCCACAGAATCTAGAAATGCACCCTCTATGAATGGCTATCAGAACCCACAGCGTTCTGTCACACCCTCCTGGTGTGAAGCCTCAAATACCTCTAACCCTAAAATCAAACAACCCCTGCAAATGCATACCTACAACATACATCTACATCATATAAAGAACACTCAAAGACATTCAACACAGACAATATGCAGGAAAAACTACTCTGGTTTGTATTAATAAAAATGCCTCTTTACAAACGTGTTCTGAGCGCGAACTTTAACAAGGTCATGGCTCCTTCTCTACTCTTGTTGCCTACTCTGCTACCACTACTCTGATAATATAAAAAAGGTATCTCGATCTTTTACATGAGGGGGCTCTTTGAGCTCTTCCCTCTAATCTCACCTACCTTATTCAATTACATTGAATGGGTTGTCTAGTCCAGAATCCGATCTAGATTTTAGCCTTACAAACATTCAAGGCTCCTTATCTATAGCCTGTGAAAAGCATGGCCTCATGGCTCAACAACCTACAACATTAATTACATTCAAATTTCAAATTTTGAAATGAGGTTGTGCCTCTTCATCCTTGAATGCATGCGCTGACGTGGGCTGGCTGGCTTGCTGATTGACGTGGAGAGATGCTCTTGAATCATAGGTCAACTACCTGGACCTTTGAGGCACCCTGTAAGTATGAGAGAACTGAAGGTGGCTTCTATCCATATATCGCTTCAAAAGGAGTCATGTGTGTAGCTATATGGTATGAAGTGTTGTACCACCATTCAGCTAGGGGTAACCATTGAGCCCACTGATTTTTCTTTTCCGATGCAAAACACCTCAAATATGTTTCCAAACACTTGTTGACAACTTCCATTTGGTCATCATTCTAGGGATGATAAGTTGTGCTGAGATGCAATTCTGTGCCTTGTATCTTGAACAATTCTTACCAAAAATTGCTTGTGAAAGTTGGGTCACAATCAGAAACAATAGAGTGCGGCATGCCATGAATCTTAAAGACCTAATCCATGAAGATTTGAGCCACCGTGGATGTTGTAAAAGGGTGTTGAAGGGCACATAAATGAGCATACTTGGAAAGGCGATCAACAACCACCATTGTGACAAATTTATTTTCTGATTTGGGTAAGCCGGTAATAAAATCCATAGAGATATCCTTCCAAATAGCAGGTGGAATTGGTAGCGGTTGTAGTGTGCCTAGTGATTTGACTATTTCTCCCTTGTTTTGTTGACACACGTCACATGTAGCTACAAAATTACAAATTTATTGTTTCATACCATCCCAAAAAAATGAACGTTTTACCCTATCATAGGTTTTGGTGAACCTAGAGTGCCCTGTTGTGGGTGTAGCATGAAGCTCAGAAAGTACCATGGATTTAAGCTTTGATTGTTTACTTAAATACAAATGGCCTCTATATCGAAGTTCCTCATGGATCCAAGAGTACCCTAGGGAAGCTGGAGCATTGGAATGCAATTGTTGGATCAACTGCAAACTTTTGGGGTCTTGTAGCCATTTCTGGAAAACGTCTTGGAGCCAATTTGGTACAATGAATGAAAGAGAAAAAAGGGATCCTTCATCTTCATATTTTCAAGAAAGTGCATCCACAACCACATTATCTTTTCCTTTCTTATAAATGATCTCATAATCATATCCGAAGAGTTTAGTCACCCATTTTTGTTGTTCTAGGGAGGAAATGTGTTGTTCCATAAAATACTTGAGTCTTTGATGGTTTGTCTTAATTTAGAACCCTTGCCCCAATAGATAAGGATGCCACAGATCCAATTCATGCATAATAGACAACATTTAAATTTCATAGATAGATTTTTCTATATTTCTTTCAGATAGTTGCTTGCTGGTAAAGGCCAAAGGTCGAACCTCTTGCATAAGGACAACACCAATTCCTTTCCCTGAGGCATCACATTCCAACACAAAGGTCTTTGTGAAATTGGGAAGGGAGAAGACTAGAGTGGTGTACATGGCCATATTTAAGGTTTGAAAAGATTGAGCAACGACTGGAGTCCAAGTGAAAGAGTTATTTTTTAGGAGAGCAATGAGAGGTGCTGCAATCTTCCCATAATTCTTAACAAACTTGCGATAATACCATGTTAAGCCTAGAAATCCATGCAAGCTCTTAAGAGTCTTTGGGTGAGGCCAGTCTTGCATAGCTTCAATCTTTTTAGGATCCACCCTGATGCCATCTTTTCCAACCACGTGACCCAAGTATTCTACTTATGAGGTGCCAAAATCACATTTAGACTGTTTTAGGAAAAGTTGGTGCTGAGAGAGTCGATGGAGAACTCGATCCACATGAGCAAGATGGTCTGTCTAGGTTTTTCTATAGATGAGGATATCATCAAAGAAAAATAAGACAAAATGGTGGAGAAAAGGATGGAAGACATGATTCATGAGGCTTTGGAAGGTGGAGAGGGAATTACACAAGCCAAAGGGAATGACCAAAAACTCATAGTGGCCCTCATGAGTTCTAAAGGTAGTCTTGGGAATATCTACCTCTTTCATACGTATTTGGTGGTAGCCTGAATGAAGATCCAGTTTAGTGAAGAATTGGGCGCCACTCAATTCATCCAGGAGGTCATCAATGAAAGGAATGGGGAATTTGTCTTTGATGGTAAGTTTGTTGAGAGAACAAAAGTCAGAACACATTCACCAAGAACCTTCTTTCTTCAGGACCATGACCATAGGAGACAAATAAGGGCTCGTACTAGGGTGGATAATGCCTACATTAAGGAGTTCTTGGACCATTTTCTCAATTTCATTTTTTTGGGAAAAGGGGTGATGATACAGACAGATATTGGTAGGAAGGATTCCTAGTACAAGGGGAATGGAATGATGATGAACACCACGGGACAGAGGGAGGCCTTGGGGAGTGGAAAAGACCAATTGATGTTTAGAAAGGATGTCTTGGAGGTCTTGCAGTACTGAAGGTGTCTCTATTTCTTGGATGGAATGGAGTTGGGAGATAACACCAAAATGACCCTTTTTGAGAATCTTTTCCATGCGATGGGAACTAATGATCTCAGGTGAACCTGTGGTGATGCCTTGGAAATTATATTGGTGGCCCTCTTGGTCAAATTGCATGGTTAAGTCTTTAAAATCCATGAGAATGGGACTGAAAGTCCTTAGCTAGTCTGCACCCAGCACAATGTCACAACCTCCCATGTCAATAGCAAACATATGGGATTTCAGGTGGTAGTCACCAATTTGGAGACGCACATTTTCACAATGCCCTCCACATTTCATGGAACCACCATTGGCAATCATGATTTGGAAATTGTTGACGACATGGATGTAGTAATGTGTTTCTTGGGCAATGCAGTGATGAATAAAATTATGGGTGCTGCCACTATCAACCAGAATGATGACCTTCCTATGCTTGATGTAACCAATTAGCTTGAGGGTTTGGGGAGCGGAGAAACCTATGAGAGCATTGAGGGAAATGACTGGTTCTACTTCAGGAGGGTCTGAGGGAGGGGTTATGTCAGTGGATTTAGGTGATTAAGACATAGAGGGAGTTTCTTCATCTTCTTCTGAAATATCCTCGGAGACAGCCATAAAAATATTTTTTTCTTTACACTTGTGGCCCGGGAAATATTTTTCATCACAGTTATAACAAAGGCCTTTGATTTGGCGTTCATCCATTTTAGCCCAGGTCAATTTTTGGATCTTTAGTGGAGCAGAGGGAGTAGTGACATTTACTAGTTTAGGGTGAGGGATGAAGGAGTGTTTACGGTTTTTAGAAGATACAACCTGTCCTGCTTCTTTATCTCTCTTGGTAGACTCCACGCAACTCTTAAGTCAAGGCATGAGGACATGGGCCCAAATTTCATCCTTGAGGCCGTTGATAAAACACTCTCTAGAAAAAGGCATCAGACATGCCCTTTGTTCTAAAAGCTAGGCACTCAAAGGAAACTATGAAGTCTTCAACTATGCCTAATTGTTTCAGCTTTGTCAAATAGACCAAATGGTTGGTGTCAGTGTCAAAGCATTCATAAAGCTCTGCCACAAATTGTGTCCAAGTAATATACCATTGACATGAATTTTTTCTCCATTGCCACCATTGCCAACGTTCTTCATCTATATGGAGAACACCATACCGGAGTTTGGCCAAGTCATTTGTAATGCTATATAAAGAGAAGTAATGTTCCATTTGGGTTACCCAACCAATGGGGTCCGAGGCATAAAATTTGGTCACATCCACCCATGGAAGGCGTAGGTCACGTTGAAAGTGATGGTTCTTCAAGGTATGGGAATGAGAGGAATGTTCACCTTTAGTATGTGGGGGTGAGGAAGAGGAAGGGTTATCTATAGGGATATGTAGTTGGTGCAGAGTGCTGAAAAGACTGATTCAAGTTGGGTGTTGAGGTCTTGTTTGATTTCTCCCATTGAGGACTGCATGGTTGTATTGATGGCAGTGACATTGGCACTAACTTGTTTCACTTCTTGTTGGGTCTCAATGATACTAGACTGCAAGGTTTTGAAGCGAGCTTCCAAGTCTTAGCTAAGAGTATGGGCCATGAAGATGGGGGAACTAAAAAGGGGCAGGTCGGGTAAAAACAATTTGCCGAAAAAATGATATGGATGAATGTGATAAGGGAAAATAGATGAATCCAATGGAACAGGGATGAAATAATGGTGAAAAAATTTCCATTTTTTTTTTTTTTTTTTTTTNNNNTTACATCCGGTTTGAAGAATACTACGGAGAGGAAATGACCAAATGCTTAACCAGAAATAAATGTGTATTTACTTGGAAATCCGAACACAGTTGTGCGGCAATAGATCATGCCTGTTTTAATTTGTTTATGTTTCTATCCCTAAGGGTTAGGTATTCAAGGGCTCTACAGACAAGGGTTTTCCCTGTGCTATAGCTCTCTGATATACATGTGGGGTCCAACAGTAGTACTCAGCCCAATATCTCATGGCACTAACTAAGGAGGATAGACCATACCCTTATCCATACTACCCGACTACCTAGGTACTGGAGAGTATCTTCCTGAGTGTTGTTCTCGGTGACACTATAGCAGTCAGGCAGTCGATCGGTTTATCTAAAGAGGGATTCAGGTAATCTTGGCTGATCCATACATAGGTGTTGTATGATGCGCTACCACTCGAAGGGGTACTAATAGGGGTTACAAGGGTGGCCAACAAATGTGAGCTTAAGTACCACTTGTATTTACTACATGTATGAATGCCTCAACCATGGGTTTATGGGTGTAACGACAGATCTCTGTGGCTTAAAGATGTTGGAATATGTCTCTACCCCCCCAAAAAAATTAACCCACACTTTCTACCGAGGAAAGTGCTTTGATACCACCTGTAATATACTAGATATAAAATGTATGCAGAACAGAAATACAATGCTAGTAATGGCAGAATAACAACAATATAACCAGAAAATTCACCACAGTAACACTGAAATGATATAAGAATAACAATAGAAATAGCACTTTGAATCTGAAATCAATGTTCACGGGCCTCTTCGAGGGGGAAACCTCGAGTTGAGAAGAGATCTATTACAATAATATACAAGCTAGGGATCTCATACCATGGACTCCTTATTAAGTACCTAAACCAGATCTGTAAATATACTTCAATAATACCAAGAATAAACCATAAACTATTCACTATAACATGAACACAAGAAATAGAGAAAACCCTTGAGGTAGGGTAACACCATATATTAATCCTTATGGAAGGATAAAACTCCTCAAGAAATCCTTGCTTGTACAATCACAATATTCTTCACTATGTTTCATTACATTGCCTAGACTTCTTTATATAGCTCTCCCTATCTCCTAGGAACCTTCTAGAGAGCCTTGGAACCTTCTAGAGAGTCTTCTCACATTTATTACATCCAACTACCATAGTGGGCCTTTATTAATATAGTGGACCTAGTCCACCTTACATTGAATGACCACATTCCCATATATTAAATGAATTCCACTAATAACACATAACTAC